>AWOL01S0022836.1:2280-13042 GCA_000715115.1 Nicotiana otophora
TGCTCGTCTCTCAGATTGCTGAAAACACGCACCCAACCTACAACATTTCCAGGCTTTGCAAACTCTTCTGGAATAAGCGCCATTCTCTTTGGGTGATGGTTGGCTATATATTCATTCAGTGGCCTTCATAGAAGCTCTTGACAGTACTCTCCTCTCTAGAAGTGTTCCAGCAGCCAAACTTGTAGCGGTAGATTACAACCATCAAAGTGTCTGGATTCCTTCTCGCACCAATCCAGAGCACAATACATCTCAGCTAAGATTATGGGGATGATAGTGTAAGTTTGTCCTTCGATGCCATCCATAACCATTGCTAAGCGCGTATGAATCCTTCCTCCTCGCATTTGAAATATCAATAACTCCAAGAAGCAGAAAATGAACATATAAACTCGGCGATGCACCCATCCTAAGGAAGTAATGGCTAGTTCATCGTGATGAAGGCGATATGATTTGTTATGCCCATAAAGCTCGTAGAGAAACTCAAAAGGGATGTATGACTTCTTTAGATAGAGCAGTTCATCATTCTTCTTAAAACCCAACATTTTCAGAAAACCGTGGGGGGTGCTATTTTCTGGCACCAGTAGTCCCGGACTATCCCATAGTAACTTGGTGAAACCCCATATTCCTTCTAGGAGAGTAGTCATTTCTATATTGCTAAATCGACAAACAACTCTTTTCTCATCCCAGAACATGGTAGCGGCCTCGATCAGTTCCCTATTTGGTTGAATGTTCAGCAAATATGATAGGTCACAAAGTACTCTCCTCAAATGATTTTTGTCACAAGGTGCAAGGTCTTTCCACTAGTCAAGTAGAAAAGGCGGGATGTTCTAGACCATACCAAACTTGGGTATTTCGTGCTTCATTTCTGCAAACAAATACAGTTCACCCTTTTCCCCCTCCAGATTTGGCTACTTATGCAATAATGATCAACATGTTGGCATATTTTCTCCAAGTAATGCACATAAGATGATAGTGTCCTTTGGGATTATGAAAATCCTGTTGGACTTTGGACAAGGTTTATCTAAACAGGTTGTTACGTCAATAACGCTTCAACCTATACTAGGTTTAGCATGATGCATGTACATTTCAAATTGGAGTGGGGTTTGTAGAAGGGTATAGACTGGTACTCCCAAGTGGACAACTTGAGAAGGAAAAGCATGGGACCGTCGACTGCACCGCTGATAGACTAGTCTATTGCAAATAAGGCTTTCCAATTTAAAAAGTATGATTTCAGGAAAGCATGGACACTCATCAAGTGTCGCTATGTTGATAATTGGTATGAGTGGAGTATAATGCGGAGCATGATTTATGCAGAAATAATAACACATTGACAAGTATTTGCATGATAAAAGTACGTAAAAGTAGTAAATAACATAGTAAAGGCGAACATGAAAAGAAGAGGAAAGAAAAGAAAGACAAAAGAGAGAAGTAAGTTTAGCTCGTGAAATTATGGGGGAACGTAATGAAGCAGGTAGGGAAACAGGGAGGGGAGAGTCATAATATAGCAGCCTTAGACAAGATGAAGAAGATAAAGAGAGCTCATACATGTCATAACAAATAAAGGAGAAGAAGGGAAGGGATGTGCATGTCATAGAAATTTAAAACAGATAAAGGTGAATAAGGGAAGGGATGTTCATGTCATAGAAGTTTAAAACAAATGAAGAAAAATAAGGAAAGTATTCCACATAAGTCAAGTTCGTTATGGTAAGAGCCTAAGTATATCCTCAGCAGAGTCACCATTCTGTTGCGCCCCGTTTTCTCGTGATAGCGGGCTTTGACGTGTGACAACTCTTTTAAAGGAGACATTAAAAGAGAATAGTTGCCACCTAATGATTTTAAGGTACGTTAGGGCACATATTTGTGAATAACTCTTTTTGACTAGTCCGTGTCGCCAAAGATCGGGTAAGGGCTCAAGTTACTTTGAAGAGAAGGTGTTAGGCACTCTTCGAGGTCCACAACTGTAGGTCCCAGCCGAATTTTTAACTATGTGGATTTTGTGATTATGATAAGACTCTTCGACTTCTATATTTCCCTTTGTTTATTTGATCACCGAGCCTAATCACATAATCCACACATGAGTATTGGTACAAATCCTTAATGATTACAAGGATACAACTACATTGGTCTATGTAAATGACTAAGTGTAGATAACTAGCATATAAATAAAGGGGAGGGGGGTCCTATGTAGTTTAGCCTAAAGTATCACCCGGTGCAACATATATAATACTTTGCAACTCCCTTAAGGTAGAGGTTGCTCATATTATTCAGAGTGCCTAAGGTGGCCAAGTTTGAATTGAGTCACCTCTTTGAGTAAACAACCTCGAAATCAGGATTTTAATGTTCCAATATGTTCGTATGATGATTTTGGACTTGGCAATATGTTCGGATTGAGTTTCAGGTGGGTCGGGAGCGTTTCAGTGCTTATTGTTGAAAGTTGGCATTTTTAAGATTTTTGACTTGAAGTTGATTTTGGTGTTATCTATGTCCGTTTTGAATTCCAAACTTTGCAATAGGTTCGTATTGGGATTTATGACTTATGCGTAAAATTTGGCGTCATTCTATGTTGTCTAAGTATGTTTCGACGCGATAGGAGTTTCTTGAAATGAGTTTGAAGCTTAGAAGTTGATTAATATGGTTTTGAGGTGAGATTCTTTATTATGGTCTTGTTTTATGTGTTCCGAGGCTTTGAGTAAGTCCGCAATATGTTTATGGACATGTTGGTGCATTTGGACAGGGTCCCGAGTGTCTCGAGTGTGTTTTGGAGCACCCAGAGCAAGTTTGAACTTGGCTGAAATTGCTTGTGTGCTTCACGATGGCGAAGGTTCTCCCGCGATGGTACCGAACGCTGATGAAGGGTTCTAATTATGAAAATGGGAAATAATTATATATTTGAGTTCGTGAGGTCATAAGTAACATTTTTATATTTATATAATGTTAAGTTATTATTTTAAATCATTTTACTGTATAAGTAATATTTTTATTATTTATGAATTACTTTTTATAACATATTTTAAATACATTTTGCATATTTAATTTATAGATCAATACATGTCTAATTACGGACAAACATTACAGGCCCAAACACTTAGACCACTTCTTTTAATCCCTCAGCAGCCCAACCGAACGACCCCCACGCCCCGTTACCTTTGACCCGCCTCGTTTTCTATTTAATCTTGGCAGTCGATCTCAAATGATCAACGACCCATAACAAACCTCCCCCTCTCCTTATATCTTTCACCCTCAAACCCTAGAGAGACTTTTCCATTTCTACTGACTCTGCTCTCTTTACTCATCTCTTCTCTTTACAAACCCTAGCCGTCGTATCCCTAAACCTCTTCAAATCTGACCACAATATGGAATCCCTTTGTTATTCTCTTGCCTTCTTCCGCAACTACTCACGCGTTCATGCTGTTACTTAGTATTTACCTAATTTTTGTAAATACCACCTTTCAAGATGAGCCTGATTGGCTCTAATTGTTTTGAAGATGTGACAATGTTTCATCTATATATACTCTACAATGAACGATTCTTCTAGTTTCGGTCAGATTCATGGCCAATGGACTCAACTAGGGTTTGAAATTTCATTCACCCCATTACCTACTATGTTATGGATTGCATGCCATATCTTCTTTCCTTATTTAGGTTTAATTTATTATTTTTCTTGTTTGTCCATCTTATTCTGTCAATATACAAACCCCTTCCCCGTTTCATATAAAAGAGGAATGACTATTGCTACGACTACTGTTACTACTACTATTCTCCCACTCTCAATCATTCTATATTATTCTGAGACTTAGATTTTTGGCCGGCTGAAAACCAAGGCCACCGAATTTTGTTCATTAGCCTCCTCCAGTGCAAGCACTGCTTGGAGCCCATATCGAGGCTCTTGTGAACTCTGAAGATCTATGGATTTGCGGTTTCCTCGTTCTCCAATAATCGCATCTCTTCCTGAGATTTTGAGTTCCTCATTTTTATTTACTTTATTCGCAATGAGTTAGGACATTCTACTATCACAATTTTACTTCCCTCTGATTGTGTTTATGATATGCGCATTATCATTACTGGGATTACTTTGTGTTTAATGTTATTCCACTTCGTGTACAAGCCTTCTTGTTTTAATATCATCCTGTATCAATTTTGTTCTAGTCTTGATTTTCGCATAGTTAGCTAAGTTGATTCATTACTTGTTTGATGTTTATTGCATCTTGTTCAGATTTCTTGAAAACCATGTCATTGCTCAGAGTTGCTTCCTTCATGTTGAATCCCTTATGCATCACCTGTTGTTTCTCTGCAAATCATGAGACGACACTGTCTAAATGCTTAGCCTAATGTACTCTTCCTTGACATTCGTCTTAATGCATGCCTATTGTAGATGTCCAACCTGATTGATTGTTCATATTCATGTTTAAGTGTAACTGGTTACTTAAAGACTGTTGCTTATCGTGAATCCATGACATAGAATCTCCTAGGGAACTAAACTATGCCCAGAACTTATTGGAATGTGTCTTTGCTGAGTCTTTCATGTTCACCTATTATTTCCCTGGAATCAACTTGTGACTATATAAATTCTATATGCAAATACTTTTATAATGCCTAGGCAGACTTGTTTCTTTCTTTTGGTGTTGTGTGCTCACTGATCGCTTAAGACTCCGAGGGTGAATTCCAATATATGACTAGTCTGTTTCTCCTTATGGCGACTAAAATAAGTCTCATCCCTCTTCATGTGATGCATACTTGCCATATTTACCTGAAAGTCAACTTTTTCTCATCTTCCATGGATGCTTACCGGATTGATTTAAAATCTTTGTGTGGTGATTGGTATATTCCTGAACATTTCACATATTAAGCTGCAATGACACAACTAGGCGTTTTGAGTGTTGTAGCCATGTTCGCCCATTTACTGCTTATTCTATGCTCAATTGTCGTTATATGACTTTACGGTGTAGTTAGGTTGGTTCCGGTGATGTTTCGGAATGAATTGAGACACTTAGTCTCAAGGTTGGAAGCTTAAGTTGCAAATATTGACCGGATGTTGACTTATGTGTAAATGACACAGAAATGGAGTTTTGATGGTTCTGATAGTCCTGTATGGTGATTTTGAATTTAGGAGTATGTCGGGATAGTGATTTGAAGGTCCATAGTTGATTTTGGCTTGAAATGGCGAAAATTGGAAAATTATATGTTTGGAAATTGAGAATTGGACCCAGAGTTGACTTTGTTGTTACCAGGCTTGGATTTTTGTTTTGGGAGTTGGAATAGGTCCGTTGAGGTCAATCGGGCATGAATTGATAGGTTTTGGCATCGGTTGTAGAAGTTTAAATTTCTTAGTTTTTGTTAGGCTTGAATTAAGGTGCGATTCGTGTTTTTGATGTTGTTTGATGTGATTTGAGTCCTCGACTAACTTTGTATCATGTTTTAGGACTCGAGTGGAGTTCGTATGGTTAACGATTTGAAGTTTGGACTTGAGGGAATGCTGGAGTTCCAGTTCTGGTGCGATCGCACATGCGATGGAATTGGACGCAGGTGTGTGACCGCAGAAGCGACATCATGAGCACAGAAACGGCCTACAAGGATGTTGGGTAGTGATCACAGGTGCGATGATTTGGTCCGCACCTGCAAGATCGTAGATGCAGAAATAGGCCACAGGTGCGAAGCGGGAATGTTGAAATAGTCTCCGCAGAAGCGGACGAGACCTCACAGAAGCACACCCATAGATGCGGGGAACTGGCCGCAAGTGCGCTTGGTCGGGGGTTGAGTGAGCATCATAGAAGTGATGTTTTTGTCGCGCATATGGGACCACAGGTGCGGGTAAATAGTCCGCATAAGCGAAGACCTCTGGACAGAATATTAATTCGAGGCTTTTGTGATTTTTAATCATTTTGAACATTGCAAGCTCAGACTAAGGCAAGTTTTGAGTGGGATTTCGAGGGGTTTCTTGAGGTAAGTCACCTGTGATCATTTTTATTTAATATTTTTCCCCATTGATTTTAACACCTAGTTTGTGTATTTGTGAGGTGGAATTTTGGGAGTTATAGGCTAGGCATTGGAGAGTTAAATTTGGGGATTTGATTGACTAGTGGTTGAATGAGTGTTCGAATTTTGTAACTTTTATCGGATTTCGGTACGTGGGCCCGGGGGTTGACTTTTTTACTTTTGATTACAAACTTAACATTTTCATATGGATTGATTCCTATAGCTTGAGTTGATTGTATCGAATTATTTTTGGCTAGATTCGAGGCATTCAGAGGCCGACAATGGCTTGTTGGAGTAGAGATTTGCACGGTTTGAGGTAAGTAACACTTCTAAACTCTGGTTTTGAGGGCATGAAACCCTGAATTACGTGACATGTGTTTGATGTTGAGGTGACACATATGCTAGGTTACGGGCATGTAGGCGTGCACCATAGGAATTGTGACTCGGTCGATGCAGTGGAACTGCATAGTTAAATAACCTTGTTGTTATCCGTATATTCTCCATGCGTTAGAGAAATTAAATTCATGTTAGAAATAATTCTTAGGCTATATGCTCGTACTGTTGGGACCCTCATAGGTCGTATTGGTGTTAAATTACTTGCTTAATTTGCAATCATGTACTCAGTTACATCTATCACCCCCATATCATGTCTCAGTCTCTGTTGCCATTTATTGATACTTAATATCATCATCGTTTGGGCTGATTTTCATGACATTGTGAGCCCGAGAGACTGGAGAGATTGGTGATTGAGTGAGGTCGAGGGTCTGATTGTAAGGATATTTATCGGATCGGGCTGCACGCCGTAGTAGGCTTTATTAATTCATGCCATGATTCGCTTATTATAGCACTTGGGATGGATATGCCCCTTTGGAGTCTGCACACCCACAGTGAGCACAGGTACCTACTTAGTGCGAGTGTGAGTGCGAGTGCCGAGCGAGAGTGCCAAGACATTGGGAGGATTGAGTGATTGAGAGGATGGAGTGACTGTGAGGAACGAGTAACTGTGAGGATGGAGTGAATGGGAGGACTGAGTGATTGATACCTCTATGAGTATGCATAAGATTTCATCACTATGTTTTGTATTTCAGTTGGCATACATAAATGACATGTAGATGTCTAGACGTATTATTTCTCATTTCAGTTACACTTGACATATCTTACCTGTTTGAGCTTTAACTATTAAACTTGAAAGCATGTCTACATTTCTGTACTGTATTTTTGTAATTGGTCTGTACATGTGAGGCTCGTCACTGCTTTTAGCCAAAATGCTAGACTTGTTACCTATTGAGTTTGTTATACTCATGCTACACCCTGCACTTCGTGTGAAGATCCAGGTGATTCTAGGTACGGTGGTGGGTGACTTGGAGCCATCATTCAGTTTGGAGATCCTCGAGGTAGCTTCTTTGGCGTCCGAAGTTCTTGACTATCCTCATTTAGCATATAGGTCTATTTGTACTGTTTTACTCTCTTATAAAGTATTTTTTTTCAGACTTTGTTACTGTATAGATGCTCATGTACTCAGTGCAACCCAAGTTTTGGGAAATTCTTTATTGAGGTGTGATGTTTCCATTCCATTTTATGAGACTTTTACTTACTTAAGCTTATTTCCGTATATGTTAAATTTCACCATATTGGTATGTATGAGTTGTCGGCTTGCTTAGTATCATGATAGGCGCCATCACTACACTTGGGATTTTGGGTCGTGACACGTTAGTATCAGAGCCTATGTTACATAGGTCTCGCGAGTCAAGAGCGTGTTTAGTAGAGTCTTGCGGATCGGTACAAAGACGTCTGTACTTATCTTCGAGAGGCTGGAAAATCCTTAGGAATACTTCACATTCTTGTATTCTTGTCGTGCGAATTTGTTGATTCCGGAAAGTAAACTTCTCTTATTCTATTCTCTCATAGATGGTGAGGACACGTGCTACCGGATCAGGCGGACAGCTACCACTACCACCATTTAGGGCCACGAAAGGCCTAGGCCACGGTAGAGGCCAAGGTGCAGCTCGTACAGAAGCAAGACCAACACCTGTACACTCACTAGTTCTCCTACTCAGGAGCAAGTTCCAGATGTGGTTGAGCCGGTGGGACCAGCTGGTGCCTATTGTGATTCCAGGCCTTCAGGAGGCTTTGGCCCAAATATTGACTGTTTGCACTAGCCTTGCTCAGGCGGTTTTTGTTCAGGCCGCACCAGCCACTTTACTACTATGCACACTTAGACAACATGCTTATAGGATGCAATAACACATGCTTGGATAATCTAGAACATGTCTATAGGGCTTCAACTAATCAATCAATCAATCGTTTCTATTGCTTTTATTGCACTACTCACCTAGATATAATGATTGTAGGATCGTAATCAATTAATTGACTACTTTTGCTGCTTCGTTGTACTACCAGACTTAGATGACATGCCTATAGGGGTGAATTATTATAAAATCATATTCGATTGTCAGTCATTTGAAATCCGTCCTCTAGGATACCGTCACCCGCCTAAGAAGCATGTTTATAAAATCGGCGCTGTTAATGCTGAGCTTTCTAACAGCTGCACCGCGTCATTGTACAAACAATTAGAGATCATGCCTATAGGACCTGCAACACCTTTAGTCTGCCAATGCGTTAGTCTAAAGCTGCAATGTTGTCTATACAATACTGGAAATCAGAATCACATAGAGACCATATTTATAGAACTTAATGAATTTAACGTATTCTAATTTGAAATTGTCTGCCTGCGTGCAATTTGATGCTTACGTGTGGAGGCCAACTTGAGTCTTTTATTGACTTTATGTGAAGGTCCTATATGTTTTGAATGCGCGCCTAGTTTTATCATTTTTGCAAATTTGTCGATCGTAAAACACACAAGTAAATATGCTCACTAGTAAAATATAGTATAATATAATATTGTATTTACATGGATTGAATTTAAACAGCGTTCTTGTAGTTTCTAGCTTGATTTCTATCCAAGATGATCATTAATTAATATTTATATGATTAAGAACTAAAATTAACTAAGAATCTAAAGTTATTGACTAGTGACAATCGTAACAATGAGTAAGCAAAGAAGGTTATCAGTGGGAGAAGATAGGGTTTTGATAGGATAGGTGCAAGATAATTGTTAGGGATTTAACTCTAGATAATTCTCTTCTAATGTTCAAACGAGTCTCTCGAATTCACTAGATTATTAGTTCAAACGTTAATGAAAACTCCTCTCTCGATTAAGTCTTAACCTCACAAGATTAACCAATTTAACCAGGTGAAGATATGCAAGAATGCATAGTGGATTCGTCTTTAGGAAAACCTCTTTCGATTATTCTCCTAACTAGGTTTAATAAACAATTCAACTAGCCTCTTCCAATTAATAAGAAGAATTAATGAACTTAACCAACAATATATGGTAATGATATCACAAGTTATGCCTCTCTCAATTACATGAACAAGTGAATGTAGATGCAACGATTAAATTATCCAAAAGTGCTTCAATACATAAAACTGGAGTTATAATCCATAAACAAATATCAATACACCTAATCCATCAAGCATGTCATGACCCAAACCGACGGGCCGCGACGGGCCCCTAGTACCTTACTCAACCGAGTACCAACGTAATGTATCTTCTGTATCATACTATCATAGGTAAATGAGACGAAGAGGCTGTCATGAGATAAGTAGAATAAAACATGAGGAAACACTCAACATTGGACGACCCAACATGTAATACAAATTTATACATATGACATACGGGCCTATAAGACCAAAATGATCACTCGTACACTGAACATAGGCCGACAAGGCCATAAAATCTTTCACGTACATGACTTATGTCTACAAGCCTCTAAGAGTAGATAATCAATACATGATCAAATCATACTTACCAAATAAGCTAACTCTGGAGTAAATGGAGCGCACCAACACCTTCCGTGGAGCTGACAGCCTACTTGGAGGACTCTCAACCTATCTATCGGGACCTGTGGGCATGAAACGCAGTGTCCTCAAGCAAAAGGGATGTCAATACAAATAATGTACCGAGTATGTAAGGAATGAAAATTAGTAAATAAAAGACATAGAGAAACATGGAGTAAAAGACTTAACATGTAAGTCTGAATAGCTCTGTAAATCATTTCATATTTATAATGTCATGCATATGCATATAAGTGTCATACCATGCATAGGTATATGCTTTCATAACATCATCAAGCTTCTGAGGGCATCCCATCATATCATCTCGGCCACTGTGGGCAAATCATCAACGTATACCAGCTGATCAGGTGGTGGTGTGTATATAATGTCGTAACCTTTTCCCATATCCCATATACATATAATATATGTGTATATAACGCCATTTGGTCATGGGTCAATATACATGTATAAATGAATGAAATGCATAAGAAGCACGTTAATAAGATTTCTCAGAATGTCATAAGACCATTATGCCTTTGATTAATGTCATAGAATAAACTTTATAAACTTACGTATTTTCTAAGACACATGAACAGATGATAGAATAATAGGACACATGGGGAATCAAGAACATAGGTACCTCTAGTATTTCTATGAATAGAGTCATTTATAAAAGTGGTGAATTTGCTCGTTTCGTTTATATCGTATGGATCATGCCAAAAGGAAAGAAGGGATAACCTTAACATACCTGAGCCAATTCTCTTGACAATCCTTCTAACACATGTCAATTTCAACAATACGTAACGGCGAACCGAAGTAGGGAAATATTCGTATGATATTCTTGAGAAAGAATGTACCGTGCTATCTTAAAATTGTATCTCACGCTGCTATTACA
>AWOL01S0022836.1:15454-29825 GCA_000715115.1 Nicotiana otophora
TTGAGTGAGGATTGAACGATTAAATCCTTTTGCTTTTGCTTCTCCAACTCCTCCTTAGCCTCCTTAGGTCTAAATTGTGTCAAAAGTCCCTAAAATAATGTTTTTGCATGTATTTATACCAAGTAGGGTCGGCCCTTGACGGAATCACTTTTTTCTAGCTGAAACATGACATTTACTCTGTAAAAAATACACAAACACGCCTTACGGGGCGACGCGCCATGAGGATATTAGTGGAAATCTTAAGAGAGCTCAACAATTGATAGGCAACAGAAATTGGGCAGCCACGCCGCCCCCCGCACCGTGGCAGTGGGGTTTTCTTAGAGTACGGATCAAAGATCATTCAGCCAAGGATCGGGTAGGACTTTATTTGGTTGCAATGTTTGTTGTGGGATGGGTAGGATACATTTGTATATAAGAGTGACTACACCTCCCTAAGCTCTTTAATACATAAAATTAACTTTTCAGAAGCCACACTTGTGTCAAACCATAATTCACCTTCACATCAATATACATCAAATCCCTACTTCATTAAGCATAATTACATCAAGAGTTACAACTTTCAAGGAATATTTTTCACAATCATACAATTATTTTTCTTTCTTTTTTAATTCAAGTGGCTCTTACTTTTTCAAAACAGTGCACCCTTCTCCTTATTTAATTAGTTCCAGTCAAAAGGCAACCCAACCACCCCACACTTCAACTTTTACAAAGTTCATACAAATTCAAGTGCTCACGAGAGGTAAAAGGTTAAAATATATGGTCAATTCAAACAAATGGTAAGGCTCGTAATGTGGTTGCCAAAGAAATAGGATTACAGGCTGAAAGGAGTTAACTAAGATACATAACAATTAGGCGGGTAGAAACATATAACTGGCTCAAAAAATAAATGCCTATATCATTTCCAAGACTGAATAAAACTACTATTTCACTTTGCAAACACACGGGGCAAGTTCTAGACATCAAATGCAATACAATGAATAATACAAAACCACACACACATGGCACATAACTCACTCAGGATTGGACTCATCAAGACACTCTAGCCAAAGCAGTTAAGCAAAGTTAAGATCATACAGTTTAAAGTACTTATAGAATAGTCAAAAACTGAGCCTAAGCATTACAACTAAAGCACTCACTATTCTCAAGGTACAACAAAGTTAAGAGCTATTACTTCAAATTCAAATCACAGCACAGGGTTTCCTACTGTTAACAAAAATAAAAAGTAACTATACCCGATTCAAACAAAAGCCTTGGAAAAGAATCGTGACACAAAATAAAGGGAAATTATTACACTACCAACAAAAGAAAATATTTTTTTATCCTTCGAGTTTAATCCCTCAAGAAACATGTTAATATGATATCCATCGTCGGGAAAAATCGAACATTTTAAACTTTTCAGGTTTTGTTTCCAATTTTGTTTCTCTATCTCTACAATTATACATACACATGTCCCCCACCCCACACTTTAAGTTGTGGAATATCCCCATGACACACAATTGAAAAGCATAAGGTGAAGGAAACTTCCCTGAATATCTAGTCGGAGTCGGAGTCGAAGTTGGGCTCTATTCCCCATGCCCGAACTAGTGTACACATCCATGCATATAGCTTCTTCTCAACCTTCTTGGGGTACACCCCACACTTATCTTTCTCACTCACTGGAGCCTTCTCTTTCAAACTCTTCCTTTTTCATCCCCGTTGCTACATTCATCTCAAAAGTCACAGTCTCCTCACCCACTCTAAGCATGAGTTTTATCCCGTGTATATCTAATATATCTATACCCGTTGCTAAGAATGGTCTTCCTAGGATGAGGGGAACCTCCTTATTTTCTTCCATCTTCACCAATATAAAATCTACAGGAAATACAAATGTATCTACCTGAACCAACACATCTTCCACTATCCCCTCAAGTATTAGAGTCGTTTGGTCTGCCAGCTGCAAAGATATTGGTGCTGACCTTATCTCTCCGATCGCATTCTCCAGTTTCCTGCAAATAGACAAGGGTATTAAGTTAATTGAGGTACCAGAATCACATGAAGAATTATCAAAATTAATAGTGCCTAAAGAGAAAGGTATAGTATTACTCCTTGGATCTCCACACTTTTGTGGGAGTATATTTTGTAAGATTACGCTGCAATGCTCTGTGAGCTTGACCATTGAGGACTCTTCTATTTTCCTCTTGTTTGTCGGGATCTTCTTCAAGAATTTGGGATAAGCAGACATTTGTGAGAGCACCTTTGTGAATGGTAAATTTACATTAACCCATTTCAACATATCCAGAAATCTCTCAAACTGCTGGTCCAACTTTTCTTTATATAGCTTATGGGGGAAAGGTAAAGCAGGCATGTGCTTGCTCTCTTCATGTTCCTCCCTTCTAATTCTTTTCCTTCTTCTTATTCTCAGCTCCCTTCTTGCCTTTCTTCTTCTTATCAACCTCACTTTTAAGTTGCTCCCCACTTTCTTTTTCAAGTTTCACATCATATTGGACTGGGGTATGATCTTTTAACACTTTCCCACTTCTCAACGTTACAACATTCATTATTTCTTTATGGTTTCTCTCTGCATCAGAAGGAAGAGTACCTAGAACTCTCTCAGATAATATTGTTGCAATTTGTCCCACTTGCTTCTCGAGATTTCGAATTGCTGCCCCTTGTACTTCAAATCTTTTATCAGTTTTTTTACAATAAAGGCCTTCATGAGATCTTCTTGACCGGACTGATTGGGTTGTTGAGGCTGAAATTACAGCCTCTGCTGATTCCCAATACCAGGAGCTCCTTGTCCCTGAAATTTGGGATTATTTTGTTGCCATGCATTTGCAGTACCCCCAGGTCAACTCCATGAAAAATCGGGGTGCTTCTGACCCATTGCATGGAAGTTATAATTACCCACAACATTCACTTCCTCAGTTGAGGCTCGACACTCATGTGTAGGGTGTCCTCCTACACATATATCACAAGCTGCATGAGGTTCACTTGATATTGTAGCTAAGGTCAACTTCTGTATTCCTTTAACCATAGAATCAAGTTGTACCCGCACAGATGTATTAGCATCAACTTGGTGAATACTAGTTGATCTTCTTTTTTTCAGCACTCTCGGAGGGCCACTAATTAGCATCTTCAGATAACTCATCAAGAATTGTAACTATCTCCTCTGGGGTCTTGTTTATCAACGGGCCTCCAACTGCATTACTCAATGTTCTATGCGAGGCTGATGTCAATCCATCCCAAAACTCCTGGAGTTGCATCAGGAGTTCAATTCCACTTTGTTGACACTTTCTTAAAATCTCCTTAAACCTCTCCCTTGCTTCAAACACTATTTCAGTCACTTTCTGGCGGAAATTATGGATTCCTCTTCTAAACTTGCCCGTCTTAGCTGATGAGAAATATTTATCAACAAATTTTCTGCTCATCTCATCCTATGTTCCAATTAATCCCGTAGGCAAGCTTCGATGCCACTACTTTGCATCTTCTTTGAGTATGAAGGGGAATGCCTTTAAGTATAATGCATCTTATGACACACAATGTATTGAATGGTGTTCATAATCTCATCGAAGTCCATTTGATGGTTGTTTGGATCTTCGTTCATCTTTCCTAAGAAGACACAACCGTTTTGAAGGGTTTGAAGCAACCTTTGCTTCAACTGGAAATTGTTAGCTGCAACTTGAGGTGGTCTCCTACTTGATAGGCCTTGATTGTAGACCGGTCTAGAAAAATTTCCATGTGGTCTCCCAGGCCTGGGAGCTATATTTCCGAACTGATCTGCAGCCAAGGGTTGATTTTAAGCAATTCTCCGACCCCTCTCTTCTTCATAAATAATCTATGAATCTCTAATAGCTGCTCTCTTAGCATCCCGTGCAGCTTTTTCTTGTTGTTGGGCTGCCTATCTTGTAGCCAAATCTACAGTATCATCATCGACTCCAGCCATAGTTTCTTTGCTTGAGGATTGCCCATCCTTTTCTAACTTCTCAGTGAGATTTCTTTCCTTCCTTAACTGTCGCAGTTGTTTTTCTATCTCGGGGTCGTATGTTTGCACTTTTTTTGTAGGTGCTCGAGTCATGCACCAATCTAATCCTATAGCGTGCACATAGTCAACGGGCACCAACCGTAAAAAGGGAAAAATAAAATAAAAAGAGAAAAATTTCCTAAATTACCACTACAAACTATTTGACACACTATTGATTGACAATTCCCGGCAAGGATGCCAAAATTTAACGAGCGCAAAACACACACTTAAATATGCTAACTAGCAAAATATAGTATTGTATCCACAAGGATTGGATTTAAACATCATTCTTGTAGTTTCTAGCTTGATTGCTATACAAGATGATCAAAAATTGAGATTTATATGATTAAGAACTAAAATTAACTAAGAATCTAAAGCTATTGACTAGTGACAACCGTAACAATGAGTAAGAAAATAAGGTTAGTAGTGGGAGAAGATAGGGTGTTGATAGGATAGGTACAAGATAATTGTTTGGGATCTAACTCTAGATAATTCTCTTTTAATGTTCAAGTGAGTCTCTCGAATTCACTCGATCATTAGTTCAAACGTCCAGCAAAAACTCTTCTCTCGATTAACTCTTAACCTCAAAAGATGAACCAATTTAAGCACGTGAAGATATGCAAGAATGCGTAGTGGATTGGTCTTTACGAAAACCTCTTTCAATTATTCTCCTAAATAGGCTTAATAAGAAATTCAACTAGCCTCTTCTAATTACTAAGAAGAATTAATGAACTCAACCAACAAAATAATGCAAAGATATCACAAGTTATGCCTCTCTCGATTATATGAACAAGTGAATATAGATGCAATAATTAAATCATCCAAAAATGCTTCAATACATAAATTTAGAGTTATAATCTACAAACAAATATCAATAAACCAAATCCATCAAACCCTAAAGGGATCTTCTCCATAGATATGGAGCAATTCATCACAAATATGTTTAAAGTATAGGAAAATATAAAACGATCCAAACTCGGGTCTTGAGTGAGGATTGAATGATAAACTCCTTGTGATTTTCCTTCTCCAACTCCTCCTTAGCCTCCTTAGGTCTAAATTATGTCCAAATTCCCTAAAATAATATTTTTTCCATGTATTTATACCAAGTAGGGTCGGGCCTAGATGAAATCATCTTTTCCTAGCCGAAAATAGGACATTTACATTGTAAAACATACAGAGGCATGCCGCATGGGGCGACGCGCCATGTGGGGCATTAGTGGACATATTCAGAGAGCTCAACAATTGACAGGCAGGAGAAATTGGGCAGCCGTGGCGGCCCACGCATCACTCCACACGCCGCGGTAGTGGGGTTTTCTCAGAGTATGAATGAAACTTCTATTTGTGATGTCCAGACTTGGTCCTCGACCCCCAAAAATGATCCCGGTTTAATCCCTTGGGCATTTACTTAAACTTCAAATATCCAAATAGCTCGAATTAGCTCCATAACATTTACATAGATCTGAATCAATCATACAATACATAAAATAGACAATTAATGCAAAGCACTACCAATTAAAGCTCAAAACAAGTAAAGTGAAGTAAATTAGAGTGCAATAAGCGACTAAAATACGCAATTTTAGCCAATAATCAAGCATCCTAAGTAGAGTCTATAGCCACCGAAATAGTAGGTTCAAAGCCTCCTGGACCATAGGTATTGGACGAGTAGCGCACACACAGGAGACGACTTAGAATTGAATTAGGGCGCTCTAAGTAAACTACTTTAACATAGTAATCGGTTAGTAGGGGATGATAGTTTGTTCACGCTGAATAATATGAGCAACCCTTACCCTGAAGGAGCTACGAAGTATTATTTATGTTGCACATGGTGATCCTTTAGGCCAAAACACTTAGGGCACCCTTCCTTTACATGTTTATTGTTCACACTTAGTCATTGAATATAGAATAATTAAGTTGTACCTTGTAACCTCTAAAGACTTGTATTGATTATCTATAATGTTTAATAGTTGACCAAATTTGTTTTACACTTGTTCACAATAGAACCTTTAAACTCCCTGTCTTCCCATACTTATATGATCACTTAGGACAATTGCAATCCGACAATCCCACATCGTAAAATTTGGCCAAGACTCACAGTTGTGGACCTCAAAGAGCGCCTAACACATTCTCTTTGAGGTAATTTGAGCCCATACCTGATCTTTGGTAAAACAGACTAGTTAAAATAGAGTTATTTGCAACTGGGTGCCCTAACGCACCTCAAAATTATTAGGTGGCGACTCTTCTCTTTTATTACCCATTTAAAAGAGTTGTCACACGTTGAAGTCCGCTTTCACGAGAAAAAGAGGCGCGACAGCATGTCGACTCTGCTAGGGATTTACACTTAGGCACTTACCATAATGAAGTTAACTTATGTGGATTAACGGATTATTTGATGACATGTAAATCTTTTCCCTTATTTTCCCTTATTTGTTTAAATTGCTATGACAAGTACATCCCCTCCCCATTTTTCCCTTTATTTGCTATGACGTGCACATGCTCTCTCCGTTGCTTTCATCTTGTTTAAGACAGCTATATCACGTTTTTCCAGTCCTTATCTCACTATTTGCTTCATTTAGTTAAGATCTCGCATGTTTTCATGAGTTAAACTGACTTCTCTCTTTTATCTTTCTCTTTTTCTTTTCCTTCACATGTTTATATTGTTTACTCTTTTTATGCACTTTCATCATGTCAATATTTGGCAACGTGTTACTATTTTTGCATAAAGCATTCAACCAACATCATACTCCACTCTTTCTTATAATCAACATAGCGGTTCTTGATGAGTGTCCAAGCTTTCCTAAAAAATACCCTTTTAAACTGAAAAGGCTTAATTGCAATAGACTAATCGATCAACGGTGCAATCGACGATCCCGTACCTTTCCCACTCAAGTTGTCCACTTGAGAGTACCAGTAGACCTTTCTAGAAACCACACTCTGATTTGAAACGTACATGCATCATGTTAAACCTAGTATGGATTGCGATGTCGTTGACTTATCAACCCACTTAGATGAACCCTGTCCAAATTCCAACGAGATTTCCATAATCCCAAAGGACACCGTGACATTATGTGCATTACTTGGAGAAACCGTGCCAGTATATTTATCATTATTGTGTAAATAGTCGAATATGGAGGGGGAAAGGGATAACATTTATTTATTTGTAGAAAATGAAGCATGAAATCCCCAGGTTCGGTATGGTCCAGAATATCCCGCGTTTGCTAATTGCCTAGTGGAATGACCTTTTACCCTGTGATAGAAATCATGTGAGGAGGGTACTGGGTAACTTGCCATCTTTGCTGAACATTCAATCAAACAGGGGACTGATCGAGGCTGCTACCATGTTCTGGGATTAGAAGAGAGCTGTTTTTCGATTTGGCAATATAGAAATGACTTCTCCTGAATTAAATAGGGGGTTTTGGCAAGTTACCATTGGATAGTCTGGGACAATTGGTACCAGAAAATCGCGCTCCATGAGGTTTTCTGAAAATTTTGGGTTTTAAGAAGAACGACGAACTGGTCTGTCTGAGGAAATCATACATCCCCTTTGAATTTCTCTATGAGCGTAATGAGCATAGCAAATCAAATCGCCTTTATCAAGATGAGCGAGCCATTACCTCTTTGGGATGGGTGCACTGCCCCATGCCAAAGAAGTACACTATCATCTCGATAATCCTACCCAACACTTTGAGAGTTATAGTCTGTTTCTTCAAGTTTGGCTCTTGGAACACTTTCAGAGGGGTGATTATAGCTAGGAACTTCTGCGAAAGCCACTAAATTAATACATATCTAGTCATCATCCAAAGAAGATGACATTCATTTAAGACAGGTTTACAAAGCCTGGAAATGCTGTAGGCTGGGTTCTTTTCTTCAGCAATCCGACAGACGAGCAAGTGCATTGGATGTTAGAGTGATTTCCTAGTAGTGAGCTAATAATCAGTTCCAAAGGAACTACTCACCTAGTGCTGATTGGGATGCGGGGTATCTACCCTTACGCTCTTATAAGGGTAATGAGGCAAGCTAGGAGAAACAAGTCATACCTCGAATTTCTAGAAGGTTCAGTATAAAGCAAATTTCAAAGGAGATGTCACCCCATTCAGGTTTGAACCCTAACACATGTGGAACCAAAAGAGCATCGTGGAGGGAGAGACTATCGATCCAGACAGGTATCACGCCAGTCATATGTACTACTATCTATCGTGGTTGGAGGACGACATAGCTGGGGACGTCAAATCGTGGGTACATTTGAAAGATAGGATCATAGATGAGGTGGCTGAGGTGCATGTGAAGTATAAAAGGCTACGTAAAAGGGTGTTTGAATCTAAAGCTAAACATCTAGAACATCATAAGGTGGATATGAAGCGATCAGGGAATGGAGTGAAATTGCAAATAAGTCGATAGAGAGGTTTGAACATCTGGAGCAAGCACTGATGGAGCTAGAGGGGAAGATGAGAAAGAGGCTTTGGGATTGTCAAGGCATAGATTTGGATGAGGGAGGGACGTTGGAAATTGCATACTTGATACTCGACTTGCGCGATTTGGGAAACATGATTGATGGAGTCAAGACAGACAAGCATGGAGAAGGTCCTTCAGGGACCAAGTATACTAGGAGATAATGTCTTTATTGGTTTCCAAATTAGATTAGATTTCCATTTAATAAGGCTTAATGTCATTAATGATTTTATAATTATTATCTCGATTTAGTAAAAGATTGATTTGGCTTATTTTTGCATTAATAGAATGAGGCAAACGTTGGCATGAACTTTCTCTAAGTCTATGTGTCGCTTAGGTCTACCTCGGGCACAATGAGGTCTCCAAACTAGGACACGAATTTTGCATGACCTTAAGCGATCCCTGCTTAAATATTGCAAACACGCTTTTACTTCTTCTTAGTGACTTTGTTACTTTTGTTTTTCTTTCTTTTGATTACTCCCATTCCCAAAGTTTGGTCCATGCATTCTGGCATCATCAACTTACCACACAAAATCCACAGGTCCTCCACCTCCTCCTCCACCTAGAGACCCAAAAAGTAGAGGTAAAGGAAAATGTAAGATGGATGATCTAAGTGCTAACCGAAAAGACAATGCCACCATCGCAGAGAATCTTGAAACATCGGACGAAAGAAGTATGCCAAGTCAAAACGAGTTGGTCCTACGTTTGGAACCAAAAACCTTGGAGCTGCAGGGTGAGCTTGAGCAGGTCCGAAATTTGGCAAACCTCTCCCTTACTCTAAATGTCACTGACATCGACCTATAAAAATACAACCACTCAAACCCAAACAGCACTGCAAAACACCCAAAGCCAAAATCCATAACCATAGCTCTACAAAAACATCCTGTAACACACCAGTATCACAATCTCGCACCTCCTCAAAACCTTAACGCACCACCAATGAAAACCCCTCGGCAACACCACCATCACCCGACCTATTATTCACGAACCACCACTTATCACACTCCTCAAAACGCACCACAAATTACCCCTGATCCCTCTCAAACTTCAATCAATGATCACTCATATACCCAAGCTCCAGGAACTCACTAAGGCAACTTGATATACGAGGAAACCCAACGCTATGCCCCTTAACAAACCCTATACATACCTGAGCCGACTGGGAAGGACCTGCTCATTTGAAACAAGGCAGAAGAACTCAAGAAACTGATAGAGAGAGTCTAGAGTGTTGAAGTGGGAATGGCATTGAAGGTTTAAACTATGAAGACTTATGTATCCAACCAGATGTAGAACTGCCGAAGGGTTACAAACCTCCCAAGTTTGAGATGTTTGATGGCACTGGTGATCCTAAAGTGCATATGAGAACCTACTGCGACAAGCTTGTGGGAGTGGGTAAGATTGAACTAATCCGCATGAAACTGTTTAGGCAAAGTCTTACAGGAGATGCATTATATTGGTACATGAGCCAGAATCCGAAGAAGTGGGAAAATTGGGTAAGCATGGAATCGGATTTCATGGACAGATTTAGGTTCAATAATGAGAATGCGCCAGGCATTTTCTATATCCATAACCTCAAGAAGAAGCCAATAAAAACCTTCTATGAGTATGCTACTCATTGGAGATCAGAGGCCGCCAAGGGGAGGTCGCCACTTGAAGAAGAACAAATGAACGAGTTCTTTGTTATACTCGGGATCTGCAGTATTATGAAAGGTTGATGGTTATCGAGAATCACAAGTTCTCAATCATCATCAAGTTAGGGGAAAAGATAGAAGAAGAAATCAAGAGCGGAATAGTGCCCAATTTTGAGGCACTGCAAGCCACAAACAAAGACTTACAATTAGGAGGTATCTCAAAGAATAAAAACCTTCCGCGAGTATCCAAAATACCAATGCACACCCACCACCTACCATACATATAATACCCAACCTGCATATCACCATTCACCTCCTATTGCCCGCCAAAACTATCCAAAGCCACGACCAAACTTTGACCGCATATTTCCCAGACAATACACCCCAATTGCAGAACCCATAGCCTAACTGTATGACAGACTAAAGGTTGCTGGATATGTCACCCTAACAAAACTTGTGCTTGCCATTCAGGCATGAAGGGTCATACCATTGACGAATGCCGCATGTTGAAAGACAAGATTCAGACACTAATCGACACCAAAGTCATACAAGCAATTGAAACTGCGCCAATCATCCGTAATAACCCTCTTCCTGACCATAGGGGCGAGAGAGTGAATATGATAGAAACTGATGAGGAATGGGATTAAAACATTCCAGGGGGATTCTCCCAAAACATCTCTTGTCACCCTCTTGCCGATTGTGGTGCAAACCCAGGCACCATTTGAAATCGAGTGATGAGTGGTGATTTTACTATTGATTTTAGTCTCTTTTCTTTTGTTTTTGCATCCATTAATTATAATACGAGGTTGTTTAGTTTTTGTATTGCTAGATTTTCATGTAAATGATGGCTTGAAGAGAGTGGAAATCAAATAAAGTGAAATTGTGCAAAAAGACTAAAAGAAGTGAAACTATTCTTTGTCATGCTCATGTTGTATATGCTCTTACTAAAACCGTATCTGCGCAGACAGGTCCGCATCTGCGGTCTCACATCTGTGAGAAAAGGTCTGCATTTGTGGAAGAAGGACAGCGAGGCAGAAATCATATATGCGATTGATGAACCGCATATGAGGTCGCGCTTCTGCGCTTGAAAATTGCTTCTGCGATGCGCTTCGCTGTCCTTTTGTCCGCTTATGCAAAATAGACATTTCCACCCAAAATTGCTTCTGTGAGCAGCTATCCGCTTCTGCAAAGCCGCGCCTGTGAGGATTCCGCAGATGCGGCCGACGGGCTTCAAACCTGGTCAACTTAGGCATTTCACATTTTTTCCATTCCAAACCCATAAATACACAACCTAGCTTATTGGAAACACATCTTTGGCTTATCTTTTAGTCTCTTGAGTAGAGAAGATAAGTTTTGGAGCAAGGGTTCTTGCACACACACTTGGGTCTTGAAGATTTTAAGCTTTTGGTTGAGAATTTATTACCCATTTATGTTCATTTCTTCATGTCTTTGCTTTGTATTGAATATCTAAGTCTGTAGTATTTTTTGCAACACTTGAATCTTGTTTATGGGAATATTCATATTTAAAGTTTGGATTAAATATCTTATTGTGATTATGTATTAAGCGATTTTTATTTATTATGAAGTATGTTATTGTTTCTTTAATTATTCATGTTCTTTAATGTTTCCAAATGGATTAGCTAACCCTAGGACTCGCCCATTAAATTCGAATTAATTTTGGAAAAGATAATTTGGGGTTGGGAAAGATTAATTAACAAGAACTTGAGGCGTTAACCGTCACATTATAGATTCTACCTAGGGATAGTATTGAACTACTTGTGGCCATATTTGGGTGTGCTTAACCTCTTAATTGTTTTAGGGATAATTCAATTAGGAAGTCTTGTTAGTCTTCGGGAGAAGATAATAAGCAATTATTACCCGAGGCTAATTAGCATAAACTCACTCATATTTGCAAAATTGTGAAATACATTGGATTGTTACTTGAGTGTAATTTCCCAATACATTCGTGCTTGTAACCATTGATCATTTTACTTTCTTTCTAGGTTAGTTTATATTTTTTCATTTAAATATAAACATTTCTCAAAAACCCTTCCTAAGTGTTTGGCTAAGCATAATAAGTGATAATTCTCGTGCACGCCTAATCGCCTACATATTGTTCTCTGTGGGATTCGACCCCGACGTTTAGTTGGGTATATTATATTGCATGCGACTGTGTCCATTTAGTTTTTAGTAGTGGATTTATACGTCATCGGCGAGGTAGCTACGCCTTTCATTATGATGGTAGCTCCAACATCGTCTTATAAGTATAATGTCATCCCATGGGATTATGTGGCATAGGCGAAAAGAAAAGGAAAAGCCAAGATGGAAGAGACAGGTGTTGCGCAAGGTATGACCAGAACTGACAGAGTTTATACACCTGAGAACCTTGGAGCAGCAAGCAAAGAAACTACATCTAAGTCGCATGTCATTGAGACAGGCACCGATGATCTTTGGAGAAAGGTACAAGCGAGGGAGTACTCTGTTGTTGATCACCTGAACAAAATTCCTGCCTAGATATCCATCTTGTCACTATTGCAAAATTCAGATGCGCACAAGAATGCCTTGAGGAAAGTATTAAGTTACGATTATGTGCCCGCCGGTAGCACTAGTGGCGAGATGGCTAACATGGTAGGACAAGGACTAGAGAGTCACAAGATTACTTTCCACGAAGACGAGCTACTGCCAGAAGGGTTGAGTCCCAACAAAGCGCTACACATCACTATGCAATTTGAAGACAAGTCCATTGTTAGGGTCATAATAGATGGAAGTTCGAGCCTGAACGTATGCACGTTGACTACTATTAAAGGACTAGGTAAAGGCTTGCATGAGATGCAGATGGGAATTATGAATGTGAAGGCGTTCGATGGATCTTACAGAGCCACTATAGGAGAAATCAACCTCGATATACATATGGGCCCGACCTGGTTCAATATTGAATTCCAAGTGCTAGATATATCTACCACCTACATCTTGTTATTCGGACGACCATGGATACACGCAGTTGGGGCAGTCACTTCAACTCTGCACCAGGCTGTGAAGTTCGAGTGGAATCATCAAGAGGTGATTACTCACGAAGATGGAAGCAACCCTATCTACACCAAGCACACTGTGCCAGTCATCAAAAATAGGATGAAATTGGGAGGAAAAACATACCACCGCATTCAGCGAGTAAATGCAATTGTGAAGGATCGATGTTGGAGCAACAAGATAGAAAGCATACTAATGTGGTTAGGGTATAAACTAGGCAAGGGTCTTGGCCGAAAGCTTCGTGGGATCACAGAACCAATACGACCACAATTGCATGGGACAACCATTGGTTTTGAATATGAATATACTATGCAAGAATACCAGGATTGGACATATCCGTGGAGTACCGATTACTACCTGTTAGAACAACTCATACCACCGCTGCACCAAACATTTTGCCAAACTTATGTAATATGGGGATCTGAGGAAGATAGGGTTTTAGGCAGCATGATGAAGTTGATCCTTGATGAGGAAAATATGGACTGCAGTGCAATTTTAAAGGAGGAGGAAGACTTTACCACCCAGATGGTGGGATAAGGAGCCATTCTCAAGAACTGGACTATTGCACCATCTCAAGCTCACCGGGTACCTAGGTAGATTTGACAGATTTAGCATGATTTGTTTCAAATTGTTTTTGGGCATTTAGGACATTTTTCAGTACTTTGTTTTGAAATAATTACTCGAGCCATCGAGTCGTACTTGTTGACAATATTAAGTTTTATTAATGCATTATTGATTTTCGTTTATTTATTATTATCTTTCTACACTCTTTCCAGCGTAATTATCACATATCCTGATGAACCTATGGCTGTGACATGTAATAAGATAAGTCAACATAAGGAAAGTGATTTGGAAGATTTGGAAGATGATGTAATACATTAGGAAATTGTCAAAGAAGTAGAGAATTTTGAGAACAAACCAAAGTCCAATTTGGAAGAAACTGAGGCAGTTAACTTAGAGGATTCTAAAACAGTCAAAGAAACTCGTACAAGCATTCATCTATCACCGTTAGAGAAGGAGGAGTATATTAAGTTTCTAAAAGAATATGAGGATATTTTTGCATGGTCTTACAATGACATGACTGGGTTAAGCACATCCATAGTAGCTCACAAGCTTCCTACCAACCATATGTGTCCACCAGTAAAACAGAAGCTCCGAAATGCAAGCCAGATATGAGCCTGAAGATAAAGGAGGAGGTTACCAAGCAAATCAAAGCCAAGTTCCTTCGAGTGGTCGAGTACCAGACCTGTCTAACCAACATTTTGTC
>AWOL01S0022837.1:5117-42153 GCA_000715115.1 Nicotiana otophora
GATTAACAGGTATAGTCTCAAGTACGACTTCAAGTACCATAGGCTTGCCCCTCTTGTAGATCGCCACCGGGTCAGCCCGACCCGATTAACAGGTATAGTCTCAAGTACGGCTTCAAGTACCATAGGCTTGCCCCTCTTATAGATCGCCACTAATGCAAACTCACTCGGCTCGAGATCAAATAAGACTTCTTTCAGGATGTAATGAAGGCTTTTGGATTAGGTTTGAAAACAATATGGTTGAGTGGTTACACCTTTCCTTAAGCACTACATTTTGTTTTATTCTCGGCTCACATTTTGCCAATTTTTTGAGGCACTTTCTTTTCCTTGGGGAACTAGAGAGACTTAACATCACTATTTCTTGCTCATTACATTCATTTTCTCCCTCTTTGATTTTTTCATGCTTGGGATCATTACCTCTCTTTGAATCTCTTCAACTCTTTCACTTATTCACTATTTTGTGTTCTCCTTTTTTTTTCTTCTGGCCCTTTCTCATTATTTCTTTTCTCTTTTTGTGCCTTGATATCTTTTTCAAGTTCCTCGTCTCTCCCCCAAACTTACGTTATTAGCCAATTGTTTCACAAGAGTGTTAAGGAAAGCTCGGGTGCCAAGAGAGGATCACGATCAAACGAGTAAAGGCTTGTAACATGGTTGTCAAATGAGAAAGGCTCGAGGCTCAACGGGGTTGACTAGGGATCACAACATTGGTAAGCAATAGAAAGCTCAAATGGGCCAAGGAAAGCCTACAATCACTTCTCAAGCCAAGCAAAACTTAGGATTTCGCCTTGAAACACATTCGGGGCAAGTTCTAGACCTTTCGTACGGGTACTTGGACTAACAATAAAGCAACTTACCTCTCACACAACTGGATTGTTAAAAAGGATAGAGTCGAGGGCCCACAACGACCACATTCAAGATTGAAAATCACTATGGTTCAATTAAACCGCTCGATGGTTGTTAAAGTCAACACAAGAGTCACAAAGTCACTAACTAGAGCTATTTCTTTCTAACCATAAGTACATAGTTAAGTGTGTTGGTACCAAATGAAGCATGTGTGACTCTTCGAGCATGACTTAATTAGGTCTTTTTATTCATTACTACTACTATTATTACCTAAACACGAAAAACAGACTCATTCCCTTAAGAAGGTTGTCACGCCATCCATCGTTGGGACGACAACAACTACTTTTGGAAAGAACCGTGGCATTAAGAAAACTAAAGGCTTATTGTCTACTAAAACATAGAAAGAAGCTTCTAAAACTAACAAAGAAGCTACTAACTCAAACTACGAACTATTAATGGGACCAAAAATAAAGAAGCTAATTGAACAAAAACTATTGAATAAACATAATGAGAGAAAAAGAGAGAATATATACAGAATAAGAAAGAGAACAAAAATAATATCAAGTTATTACAGGCCAATTGTCTCAGAATGTACCAAATAAGATCAAATAAACTCCACCCCCTGAAAGAAAAATAAGCATTGTCCTCAATGCTCAACACAAAAAGAGTAAAAGAGGGGAAAGAGTGAAGAAAACTCCCTATGGCTCCTTGGACATCTCTATGTCCACAGCAAGGTCACCACCCTCGGTCTCATCCAACTGGATCTCATCATTCTCAACTCTGGGAGTGACTGGGGTGGTGAACATCTGACGCACTGCCTTGGCAGTGTCGGCAGCAGAGTATGGCTCCTCAGACTGGCCAGCTGGTGCCACCGGGCTGATGGTGCTGCAGGATCTGGGCCTGAAGGGTGTGGGTCAATCAACATATCAAAAGGGATATCTCCGGCTGCAGCAAGCTTGTTCACGTGCCTCCGGAGCTTGTCCACTGACTTCTTACTGGCCCGGGACTTTCTCATCTTCTTTACTTCTTTGCCCAGCTCCTCGATCGCTGACCTGTGCTGTACCAAGGTAGCCATGATGGTGTTCTGGTTCTCTAGGAGCTTCTTCAATGTCTCCTTGACTGTCGGGGGAATCTGAGGTGCCTGAACAGAAGACTGTGCTGCAATAGTACTGGATAAGTCAAACAACTTTACTATTTGCATCCAGTTGTTGAGGCTCGCCAATGTCTGGGAGACTCGCAGCGCAGAAAGTGGGGCACCAGGCATGGGCACCGGTTTCAAAGCTGATGTGGAACCTGTGGCAGGAACTGCAGTAGGAACTGAAGATGATGGTTGAGACATAACTGCGGCACTAGAGGAGGGCTCGGCCGAAGTGGATGGAACATTAACTGCCTCCGCAACTACCATCGCTGGCTCATCAGACTGGCCTGTTGTGGTAGATGATTGACCTTTTCTCTTAGGGTTGTTCGCATCAATCGGTGAGTACCATGAGAAAGGCTTCTTCGGCCGCACCTTTGTATCATAATCCCTCGGTTCTACCCTCGCATCCGTGAGATACTCTGTAATAGTGTTGGGATACGGGTAGGACGAGTCATCTTGCCGAGCAATGACTGAGATGTTGGCCGACATCACGTCACCCACATTGATAGGGTACCCGGCCATGATCGAAGCAACTAGAACTACCCGAGGATCGGGAGATAGGCCTCATTCTGCTCGGGTCCAGTATGCTGCAGACAAAGGTTTGCCAACCCTTTGCCTTAAAGCTCAGAGTGCTCATGTGAATAGGAACCCCTGCTGTGATCTATGGCGGTGGTGGCCCAGGAGCTGCTGGAATCTCTGCTAACCAAGGCCGGGCTTTCATCTCCCATTGCATACTTCTCTAAGTATTCCTTCGGCTCGACATCTTCGAAACCCAAGTACGTGTTGAGAGTAGCTTTATCAAATCTCACTTTAAGATTACGCACTTTGGTTACCTTTGTCCCCTTCTTGATATGTGCCACATTGGCGTATAATTCCCGGACAAGATATTCTTTGGCATCCACCACACTCTGGGTGAACCACATCCACCCCTTGCGTTCCTTAAACTGTCTCAGCACTATCGGGTTATATTTCTCCAAATCCTTCAATTGAAACTGCCACTCAAGAGTAAGCGATCTCACTGGCCACCATTGACGGAAGCTGGTGAAGGCGGCCAAACTACAAACCGGTCCTCCCAAACCTCTTTCTTCTTCGTCCTTTCAAGACCGACAACTGTAGCATCTCCCCCACTGCCATCATCAGGGATGTCCTGAACTGATGTATCTGGTGCCTCAGGTATAAGTGTGGTAGATGGCTCAGAATCCTGACTAGCACTTTACGAACCCTCAAAAGTGTTGTGTGATGATGATGGCTCGTCCCTCAGTTGAAATCTCCCTGACGGCCTGGACTATACTGCCGGTTGTTCCTGAACAGAGGTTGAGTCGCCCTCTGATACGTCCCTAGACTGGGCGTATGAACTCGTCTCAGAGAGATCTACACCTCTCCCTCTCCCGGCTGTTGGTTTCTTTGGGATTGTTCTTTGCTGGCCGAGGGGTAAGGCACTCGTGCCTCGACCCCTAGTTGGTTCACCCCTCCCTTTAGCAGTATCACCTCTGCCTCTCGATCGAACCATTATCTGTATCAAATAGAAGCAGTTGTTAGTGGCAATTCAATGTGCAATCAAACACATGGGATGTACAAGAAAACACCAGAAAACATAGTTCAGTGTCGGTTGTTCCTGAACAGAGGTTGAGTCTCCCTCACATACGTCCCTAGACGGGGCGTATGAACTCGTTTAAGAGAGATCTACACCTCTCCCTCTCCCGGCTGTTGGTTTCTTTGTGATTGTTCTTTGCTGGCCGAGGGGTAAGGCACTTTTGCCTCGACCCCTAGATGGTTCACCCCTCCCTTTAGCAGTATCATCTCTGCCTCTTGATCGAACCATTATTTGTATCAAATAGAAGCAGTTGTTAGTGGTAATTCAATGTGCAATCAAACACAGGAGATGTACAAGAAAACACCAAAAAACACAGTGAAGGTCACAGTTAAATCATGCTTGCAGAATAAGGATCTGCGGTCCGCACATTTTTCTTTGCGGCCGCAGATGAGGCCTTGTGGACTGCACAATTCTCTCTTGCGACCGCAGATGGTAATTGCGGTCCGCACATTTTCATTGTGGCCGCAACTTAGAAACCAAAAACATGCCAACTCTCTGATGACAGAGAATTGGTAGATGTGCGGCCGCAACATGTTTCTTGTGGTCCGCACATTTTGTCTTGCGGCCGCACATTGGATCTCAGATATGTAAACTCTCCGAAGATAGTGAAACAACTGTTTTGCGGCCGTAATGGAAATTCTGCGGCCAACACAATTTTTGTTGCAGCCGCAAACTCATTCTTAACTCAACTGACCGATAGTCGACTTCTGCGGACCGCACAATTTCAGGTGCGGCCGCAGAATTCAAAATATACGAACAATCAGTTATTTCACTCTAGGGTTTGCAATGTTTTGTGCAAGTTTTGACATGGTAACATTATAAAAGCATGAGAATACATTTACCCAGTCCCCTTAGAATATGTACTAGTTAATCCAGTACAGATTTACCCTTACAAGTATGTACAATTGAATTCTATTAACAAATGGCCTAAAATTGACTAAAAATCTACAAATTAAAAGTAAAAAAAATTAACAAGATTGTGAAGCATACCAAATGAATGAGTGTGATGAGTGATTGATCAAATATGTTGTATGAATGCACAGGTAGACTCAACAAGAAACTTCAAAAGATTACTGTGATTTTGCTCAGAGAGGGAGAAGAGTAACAGTAGCCCTAGCCCTCTATTTATACGTTTAATGTTCTTAAGGGAAATAAGAGCGAGTGCGGCCGCAGAATTTCAATTGCGGACCGCACTCTGTTACCTGCTGAGCTTAAATAATCATTTTGTCTGCGGTTCGCAGAATTTTGCATGCGACCGCATATCCCTTGTTGCGGCCGCAGATCGACCATTTTTCTGACAGACCAACTTCAGAGAGTTGGCATTATTCACCTTCTATTTCTGCGGTCCGCAAGATAATTGTGCGGCCGCATAGCACTTTTGCTGCAACAACTGTAAATGTGCGGTCTGCACAATTCACCTGTGGTCCGCACAATTTTGCACACTTAGCCAAATTTTTGTCCACCATTCCTTTAAGGCACACTCATCCCTGTAGCACAATTCAAATCAAGTTTGCACAAAAATAACACGTAATTACAAAAAAAAAAAAAAAGAAACATGGGTTGCCTTCCAAGAAGTGCATGATTTAACGTCGCGGCATGACGCAGAATACCATCAGTTGAAATGAATTACTGCCACGACGTGGCCATCTCCAACTTTTCCCAAATAGCCCTTCACCTGGTGACAATTGACTCGGAATACCTTATTGTTTTTGTTCTTCAATTCCAATGCACCAAAAGGCGTCACACCCACAATTTCCAAAGGACCACTCCATTTAGATTTTTGCTTTCCGGGAAACATCCTCAACCTCGAGTTGAACAACAATACGAGATCGCCCACTTTGAACTCATTGTTCCAAATGTATTTGTTATGAAGATATTTCATTTTTTCTTTGCACAAGGACGAACTTGCATAAGTATTATACCAGAAATCATCCAATTCATTCAAATGTGCAACCCTTAAGTTAGCGGCTACATCCCAATCAAGATTTAACTTCGTTAGAGCCCACATGGCTTTGTGCTCAAGTTCCACCGGAAGATGACAAGCTTTGCCGAACACCAACTGGTATGCCGTATGGCGACATTCCAATAGGTGTTTTGTAAGCCGTCCGATAAGTCCATAATGCATCATCAAGCTTCTTGGACCAATCCGTCCGGTTATAATTCACTGTTTTGGACAAAATACTCTTTATCTCCCGGTTGGAGACTTCCACTTGACCGCTAGCTTGTGGATGATAGGGAGTCGTGACTTTATGAGTAACACCATACTTGCTAAGTAAAGTGTCAAAAGTCTTGTTGCAAAAATGTGACCCCCTATCGCTTATAATAGCCCGCGGAGTACCAAATATTGTGAAAATATTCTTTTTCAAGAACGCCACAAAACTTCTCGCCTCATTGTTGGGTAAAGCAACGACCTCAACCCATTTAGATACATAATCAATCGCGACCAAGATGTAGGTGTTTCCATAAGAACTCACAAAAGGACCCATGAAGTCAATACCCCACACATCAAAGATATCAATCTCCAAAATGGTAGTGAGAGGCATTTCATTTTTCTTTTTGATTCCACCGGCCCGTTGACATTCATCACATCTTTTCACTACATCACTTGCATCCTTGTAAAGAGTGAGCCAATAGAAACCGCAACTTAGCACTTTGGCCGCCGTTCTTGCTCCGCCATGGTGACCACCATATGACGAAGAATGAAAAGCCCCAAGAATTTCACCTTGCTCTTCTTCCGGTACACATCTTCTAATCACCCCATCCGTACAAATCCGGAAAAGGTATGATTCATCCCAGTAATAATCTTGACAATCTCGTTTGAGCTTCTTCCTTTGGTTTGAAGAGAACTCATCTGGGATGATTCTACACACAAGAAAATTTGCTAGATCCGCGAACCATGGCACATCCTTCATTGAAATAGCCAAGAGTTGCTCATCGGGGAAGGAGTAATTGATTTCAAGGCCATCATGCGGCCTCCCCTCCTCCAAACGAGACAAGTGGTCCGCCGCTTGATTTTCACTCCCTTTTCTATCTTGGGTGTCAATATCAAACTCTTGCAATAAAAGCACCCATCTCATCAACCGAGCTTTGGAATCTTTCTTGCTCATAAGATAACGAAGTGCTGCATGATCCGTGTGGACAATAACTTTCGCACCTATCAAGTACGGGCGGAACTTCTCAATTGCAAATACAATGACAATGAGCTCTTTCTCCGTAACGGTATAGTTGACTTGGGCACCATTCATGATCTTACTAGCATAGTAGACCGGATGAAAAATCTTGTTGATGCGTTGTCCCAAAACAACCCCAACCGTTACGCCACTAGCATCATACATGAGTTCAAAGGGGACACTCCAATTTGGAGCGGTGATGATGGGAGTGGTTGTCAACTTGAACTTTAACAATTCAAAGGTTTTCATGCAATCATCATTGAAGTTAAACTTAGCATCTTTCTCAAGAAGCTTGCACTACGTGGCCTAAGAAACTCCGCACACCTTTCACCATAGTTGGAGGTGTAAGTTTAGAAATCACCTCAATCTTTGCCTTGTCGACTTCAATTCCATTCTTTGAGATTTTGTGGCCAAGGACAATGCCTTCCTCGACCATAAAATGGCACTTCTCCCAATTTAGCACCAAATTCGTTTTTCACATATTGCCAACACTTTATCTAAATTTGCAAGACAATCATCAAAAGAATCTCCAACTACCGAGAAGTCATCCATGAAAACTTCAAGGTAGTCCTCCACCATGTCCGTGAAGATTCCATCATACACCTTTGAAAAGTCGCCGGTGCATTGCACAAACCAAATGGCATCCGCTTGAATGCGAAAGTACTATAGGGCCATGTAAAGGTTGTTTTCTCTTGATCCTATGGAGCAATAAGGATTTGGTTGTGGCCCGAATACCCATCAAGAAAGCAATAGAAAGCACGACCGGCCAACCTATCAAGCATTTGGTCTAAGAAAGGAAGTGGAAAATGATCCTTTCTTGTCACTTTGTTGAGCTTGCGATAGTTCATACACACTCTCCAACTGGTCACCGTTCTTGTAGGAATCAACTCATTATTGTCATTGGTGACCACTGTCATACCCCCTTCTTTGGGACACATTGAATCGGAGAAGTCCACGAACTATCAGAAATGGGGTAGACAACCCCGGCATCCAACCACTTGATAATCTCCTTTTTGACAACTTCTTGCATAGCTTCATTGAGTCTCCTTTGATGTTCAATCGATGGTTTTGCGCCTTCCTCCAAGTTGATCTTATGCATGCAAAATGCGGGGCTTATTCCACGAATATCTGCCAATGTCCACCCAATAGCCTTCTTCCTCTTATGTAGTACCACCAATATAGAATCTACCTGCACGTTAGTCAAACAAGAGGAAAGAATAACCGGTAAAGTAGAACAATGGCCAAGAAATTCATACCGAATTCAAGTTCAAGTAGAAGTTCACAATAATAATAATCACCATAGATCTCCATAAACTCAGGTTACAAGCTTAGATAAAAGTTTCTAATCCACAAGTCCGTCAAGTCTCCAAATACGGATTTGACAAAACATGCAACAACTCAAGAAAATCAACAACCAATAGTTCCATGAGATAATGTGCTATGCAATGATAATAAATGAAATTTAGATGTAACGCAATGCACTGTTCAACTATCCATATCCGTACACACATGCTAAGACAATGCCTCGAAGTCATGACCCATGGGGGACGAGGGACCCGCGAAGTCCATGTACCTATTGCGATGGGCAACCCGATCCCATATACTCCCTCCGCTTCAATTTATGTAAACCCATTTGACTGGGTACGGAGTTTAAGAAAAGAGAGAAGACTTTTGAACTTGTGGTGTAAAATGAGGCACACATATTTTGTGTGGCTATAAATCATTGAATTAAGGTAAATTATTTCCAATAAGGAAAGAGGTATTATTTTTGGCACGGACTAAAAAGGAAATAAGTTCACATAAATTGAAACGGACGGAGTATATGTTTATATTGCAATGCGCAACCCGATTCGTATGTATATACCCGTTGCGCGTGCAATCCGATCCATAACGTACATATCCGTAGCGTCGTGCAACCCGATCCATAAGTCAAGTGAGAATCAAGTGTCATGAATAGGTTCAACCAAATTATTCACAAGTATAGCAAAAATGGCGAAAAGTCCACACAAACAGCAATCATACCAACCTAACTGGAATTTATCACCACAACCATGCCCGAAGGCCTATCATGCTTTCCCCGTCAACATCTACAACTACATACGATTAACTAACTGGAGTCTAATAAAGATATGTTGTAACCTACCTCGAAGCCGAATTTGAGCCACGAACCCCAAGCACAATGCCTTTCCTATGATCAACGTTTGTCAAATTTGAATTCTACGTCAAAATACGAATCTATGGATACCCATAATGCCATACTTTTACCCGGGACCCAAAAATGGACCAAAATATCAAAAATAGCCAACCCGATCCCTCAAGGCAGAAATTGGAATTTTATTTAAAAATTGGATTACCCATAAATTATAGTGTATATCCAAAAAAAACCCATTCAAAAAGCCTTCATCTTGATTCTCAAATCCATGGTTTACCATTTTTCAACTTTTAGGTTCTAAACCAACGGAAATAAACTTGAGGAAACATCAAAATAAGGGTTAGATACTTATCCCCTTGTTGAGACGAGAACAACGCAGCGAAAATCACCTCAAATGGAGCTATAAAACTCAAGATATGCTCAAAATATTAAATGAACGCAGTGTGAGCGATTTTCGGTTCCGCACCCAATAACGCGCACCTGCTGCTTGCCAGGTTTCATTTCTGACCTTGCAGACCCTTTTTCGCATCTGCGGGGTCGCGGATGCGGACCCCACTTCGCATCGAACGAGCGCCAGCTATCCTCTCAGACGCTAAAATGGGCATAACTCCCTCATACGATGACTGAATTCGACGATTCTTTTTGCTAAAGTTCCGTAATTACGATACATATCTAATGGTTTAATCGAATCCCAAATAAAAGGTCTTTTGCTCAATATATTACCCCTTTTGCCCAAAGAAACAACGTCGAAACCTCAAATACGAGTGCGACACAACCCAAATCCATTTGAAACTCATCGGAATCTCATCAAAACTTTTGGACAAGTCAAAAATCATCATACTAACCTGCTCAAACTCTGAAAACACCCAAACAAATCCGTCTTGACCTGATGATGACCGTTGTTAACTCCAAATTATCTCAAAAGCTAGTTTCTCAACCAACCACCTAAATCACACCCGAACCTCTCCGGAACTGAACCAACGACTCGACTAAGTCAAAAATCAAATTCTGGACCTAATGGAATCGACAAAACTTCAAAAAAGTCGCATTTGCTCCCGTGTTTACTTTGGTCAAACTTTCTCACTTTCCTAACTTAAGAACTTCCAATTCCACCAAATTCGATCCACAACTCACCCGATTGCCTCGGGAACCCTGCAACCTATCCCCGCAAGTCATAAATATCAATATGAAGCCAAAGGAACCAATAAATTTCAAATCCGAGTCTTATTTTTTTCCGTGTCCATCTTTTCACCATAAATAGGCATATTAAATGCTAAACTGACTTAATTGTCAAAAACCAACCAAACGAACTCTAAAATTAGCCTCGTCAATTTTTACCAGTCATAAAAATATTTCAAATGTAACGGAATATTCAGATCGCCAATCAGAGCACGTTTTCCCAAAATAAACAATTTATCTAAATAATTAAATGCCGGAATTTCCAAAGTGAAACCTTCTCCCAAAGTAGGGTTGTGCATCATTTGGTAAATACCGAATTACTGTACCGAAACCGAAAATTTTTGTATTCGGTATTCGATATTTTGGTATTCGGTATGGTATTTGGTTTAAGTTTTAAAAAAAATTAGTATTAGGTATGATATTTGGTATTTTAAAATGAAATACCAAAATATCGATACCGTACAGAAATATATATTATATTACACAATACACATTTTATTAATTATAACATAAATATAAGAAATATAAAATTTTACTTTCATTTATTCTCTAAGTTTATCAATTAACTCTAAGCAAGTAACAAGATATTTCTCTAAGTTTTCTCTCTCTAGGTTGGTATTTGTTGGTTTTGGAAAAAACTTTTGTCAACAAACGTTTTTAGTTTTGTACTTTTGAGTACTTTAATTAAGAATATTACCGTCTACGACTCTATGCACTAGATAGCTCTTCACATGTAATTGCGACGCGCTACACAACCATAAACATGACTTTACTAAGATAGTGCTCCTTGACCAACTCCTAGGACTCATGAAACTCAGGCTCTCATACCAAGTTTGCGGGTAATGATCGGCACCCGACAGGGCTGGTGTCCCAAGTAGCGAATATATAAACTTGTTGTCCTGACTATGCATAAAGCATATATTGGGGTTCCAAATGAACCAAACGAATCCTATCATGTGTCATTAAGTTAAGACTAAGAATTTTATTAATGAAGATAGAAGTGGGCATAGCCCTTTAAAGGATTAATAACGAGAAAGAAATAATCCGCCACCAAATAAATGTGGGGCTTTACTGAACTTGTAAGACAATGAATCTCATAGACCAACAACAACAATAACAATCCAGTATAATCCCACTAGTGGGGTATGGGGAGGGTAATGTGTACGCAAACCTTACTCCTACCATGGTGTAGAGAGGTTGTTTCCGATAGACCCTCGACTTCCTCCCTCCAAGAACTCCCCACCTTGCTCTTGGGGTGACTCGAACTCACAACCTCTAGGTTGAAAGTGGAGGGTGCTCACCACTAGAGCAACCCACTCTTGTCTATAAAAGTGGATCATGATTTTTTTTAAATGAATGGCAGCCCGGTGCACTAAGCTCCCGCTATGCACGGGGTCCGGGGAAGGGCCGGACCGCAAGGGTCTATCGTACGCAGCCTTACCTTGCATTTCTGCAAGTGGTTGTTTCCACGGCTCGAACCCGTGACCTCTTGGTCACATGGTAACAACTTTACCAGTTACAACAAGGCTACCCTTTTTTAAATGAAGTTAGTATCAAAATTCGTACTTTAGCAAATTTAAAACTTTCATATATAATAGTAAAACTAAAGTCATAAACATATGAAAAAGGATTAAAAAAATGCTTTCGATATCCATTATTTTGCCCATCGGTCTTAACCAAAATGTTTCTTTATATTGGGAAGGTTCCCACTGGACGCTTATATTCCATCATGTTTACATCCTGACGTCCGATCAATACTCACCTGATTGACTAGGGATAAACGTCAAACAGTAGTATAGTATGGGTCAAGACTAGGTATGCTAGCAAGACTTAAACTAACGCTAGTCTAGGGCTTATCGTAAGTTGCTACTAATATGGTTCGACTCACACATCCAAAGTAGACTCATGTCAATTGTCGATGATTGGACGTAGTAGATGAGTATTGAAATTCTAGCATCAAGTCTTTAAGCTTTGATTTGAGGTCAATGGAGACCTAACCTTCCTAAAGTATTTCCTTTAAAAGCATGCCTTACAACTGATCAAAAAATTGCAATGAAGGGAAACCTTGGATGGCTTGTATCAAGAGTTAGGGACATGAGAAAGAGAGAGAGAGATGTTTAAACTAGTATGACTGAGAGAAAAGAGAAGTAAAGATTTAAACCTGGTGAAGTGTATTAAAGACTATACTCAACAAGTGTTGATAGGAGATAATGAGATCAAGAAGAGATAGAGAGCCGATTTGAATAATTGTTTAACTCGAACAACGAGAATAACAATTAGGATTTACATACATCTGTACACGATGAATTTAAGCTATAGTTATGGAATTACGCTCGTAGAGGTAGAGGACACCATGAAAATATAAAGATTAAGAAAGTCTGTGGTCCAGATGGTATTCCTATTGAGGTTTGGGAGTGTCTCTAGAGAAGTCGGAGTAGAATGGTTTACCAAGCTATTTAATGCTACATTAAGAAATGGTATGACGCCCAACGAGTGAAGAAAGAGTACCCCGATCTCACTTTTATAAGAACAAAGGATTTATTCAAAGTTGTGCAAACTATCGTGACATTAAACTTATGAGTCAATACAATGAAATTCGGGAAAAGAGTGATGGGGCGTAGACTTAGAGACACTACAAAAGTGACTGACATCAGTTTGGATTATGCTCGGTAACGCTTGCTAAGAAAATTGATAGAAATTTGTTACGAGAGAAAGAAAGATTTACGGATGATGTTCATTGATATGGAGAAAACATATAATAGGGTACCAAGGAGCGTCCATTGGTTTGTTTTAGAGAAAAATTAAATTCATGTTAAATATTTAAATGTCATAAGGACATATATGAAGGAGCATTTACTAGCGTTAAAATAGTAGTAGGAGCTTAAAAGAGTTTTCCATAATCGTTGGTTCAGACCGGAATCAACTATAAGCCTGTACATGTTTACCCTAATTATGGTTGAGCTAACCAACATACACAAGAGGATGTACCACAACGTGATATTTGTTAATGATATTGTGCTAATTGACGAAACCAACGAGGATGTCAACCAAACGCGTGAACTATGGGAAAACACTCTAGAGAATAAGGATTGTAAGATAAGTAGAAGTAAGATTGAATATATGCAATGCAAGTTTAGTTAGCATAAGAAGAGTGAACCTGAGGTGATGAGATAGGATTGTGGTGCCTAATGCAAACAATTCAAATATCGAGGTTGGTTGTTCTAGGAGGATGGAGTGATAGATGAGGATGATATACATAGCATCAAAATTAGATGGTTGAAGTGGATTAGAGGTATCAGGTTGTTACGTGATAGGACGATACCTACCAAAGTTAAAGGTATTTTGGTAGGTTTATTGAACATTTATAAGTCCATAAATGATATAGAAACACATCAGTACCATGGCCTTCCGCCTCTTCTACTTCCTACCCCAAAACCATTAAAATCACTCATCTAAAGTTAGAGTTTCTACCCTAAATCAAATCGCAAGGAAATGCAAAAAGTTATATTCATAAAAACTTTAAGACATTATAGAAAGTTTTATGCAGAGATATAGAAACACGTTCATATTGTAGACATATCTTTATCTCTAACCAAGTGGGAAATGGAAGAAATGAGGGGGTGTGGAAGGACGAAAAGTACATGGAGGAGGTAAGAAGGGTGGGTGGGGCTTAAACAGAGATAAAAGTGAAAAAATAAATTAAAGCGGCATTTGACACATGGAGGAGAGTGTAAAATGTAGCCCTCCACAAGCTTGATTCTGTATTTTCAAGGAGGTATTAGTTCCACTTTGAAATAGAATAGGGTTAAGGGATCGCCACTAAAGTTTAGGTGTAGAATTGAGTTTTTGGTATGAGTCTAAGGGGCGACTTATGTATTTTTTCAGAAGATTTATATAAGCGTTACCAATTAGTTGAAAATATATTGTACTCATGTTAATGTGTTCACTTTCGGTTCTTGGGAGATTCTCCGACCTTATTTGAGCATGATATGTTCTACAGGCTTGTTAACGTATCCTTGAGTTGTAAGCTCTATTAGAGATTCCTTCTAGTACTTTTCATTTTTATTTCTGTTTTGTAATGTTAGCATGGGATAAATTAAAATAGAAAATATGGTCGGTGATGACTCATATAGTCGACCCCAACTTATTTGGGATTGAGGCTTAGTTATTGTTACGGCTGGTTCCTTGATTGGGAAACTAAGGTTAAAGAAATTAGTTGTATCCATGAAATTATCCATGAACCCAATGAATAAATGATTGAACCAATTGAAAAGTGGTAAATTATTGATTGATTTGAGTTACCCATGGCATGGGTAAAAAAACACAATTTGATGATTTGAGGGTCAAAGATGAAACAAAAGAGGGTTGAGTATTGGGAATTTGTTATGGATGAGTCTATATAGGGATATAAAGAATACTCTTTCTAAAAATAAATGACACTAGATTAATGCAATGTAGTTATAGATTGATTGAAGGAAGTGTTCCCGATTGCTCGTGAACGATATGCTTGAGCTACACACGCTTGTATTGTGAGTGATAACTTTACTAACGGTCGTAAAATCTTGGTAGAAAGATAAAGCTTGCACTTGTCAAAGATGATATAGATTATTGTTGATCCTACGAGGATTGGTGTTTCTACTTAACTAATTAATGTTTCCTGAACACAACTTTAGAAATTAGATAACTTTATGAACGATTCTATAATTAAAGTGAATTGAAAAATGCCAAATTTCTGGATACAGAATTGATGGTAAGAGATTCTAATAAGCAAAGAACGTTTGGATATGGATTTCACCTTTGACTAACATATGGTCTTCATTCCTCTTTAATCTATTCACTTTCTAAGTTATTTGGTGTTTCTTTAAATTGCGCCAAACTATTATAACCTTCTTCCTAGGTGTACCTTTCGCGATTAACAAATAGTGAAGATATTAAAGCACCTCAAGTGTTGAACATTATTGACTAACCCATCTTAGGTTCCACGAATAGACTATAAACCCTCTTAGTTACCTAGATATGATCGCAACTAGGTTCAAGACTAGCCTTTGCTCGCGTTCAGGATAAGAAAAAACAAATTATGATCATTCAAGAATAGGTGAGAATGTAAAGGATTCAAACGACTTCTTTCGATTAGAATTTTGAAAGTGCACTAAGAAGGATTAATCAAATCAACAATACATGAAACAAAAAAAAAAATTAATAAATCTTAGGATCCATCTAAATCCTACTACAAGAAAGCCACTCCATAGCGGAGTTCGATTCAGATAAAATAGTATTGAAGCCACAAAAATTTCATAGGTGCAAGAGAACGTAAAATGTGAGAAAAAAGAACTCCTAATCTTGAATTTCTTCCTTGAATCCTTGATTCTTTTGTTGGATCCTTGCTTCCTAGCAATAGCTGCCAATGTGTGTCAGAAGTTCCTCAAAGAAAACCTCATTTTCATGATTTGATTGTTTTGGTTGTCCGTCGAGGTAGGAAGCCCGTCGTTTACATGGTACACTCTTGTAAGCTTCTCAAACCTAAGTAGTTGATTGTGACACCATATTCTACATAGCTTATGATTTTTATGATGGGGCTAAGATGATGCCCGTCTGTTACCGCATCGTTATCTTATATATGATGTATTCATGAATATAATATATCACTGGTTATTGTTATAAGGAAAGGCATTTCTACTCTATTTTTGTGAATACTATGTACTGGCGTGCTTCTTGACTTGTATCCATATAACTTAGTTGTTGGGAAGCGTTATCTACTCGTTAAGCTAGGACTCACTTTTTTTTTCTATTTTTCTACAGAGACATCTATTGACGTAGACGAGGACCTACCTATCTAGAGCTTGCAAAGTTGATAGTACTGGTTAGCCCCGTGTTGGTTTGCGCAGGGGAGTCTTTATCATTTATTCTTGTCCTTTCCTTGAACTCTTAGGATCGCTTTGTTAGTTTTCATGAGTACTTTGGTTATCGTAACACTTTTAGTGTGCGTTGAATTTTTTTTTTAATTTAAATTTTCATGATGGACCTAGTATTATTATGTTACTAATGGGAGGTTTGTAATTGTGGTGACTTGTTTTAATGGGTGTTGTGATTTTAGCCGAGACATGGAAGTTTTGATAGCCCTTCCCTGGATACGCGAATTTGATAGTGCTGGTGAACCCCATGTTGCTTCGCTGGAGCGAAGAGTTTTCGTCATTTTTGTCGTCCGTTCTTTTAAACTCTTAGAATTGCTCCTTTTGACAATTTCATGAGTATTTTGGTTATCGTAAGAATTATAAGTACAACTTTCCAATCTTTTTTGGTGACGGAGTAAGTATGTTACAAAAGGGAAGTTAGTAGTGGTGGTGGACTTTGTTGTGTTGTATGATTCTAGCTGAGACAGGAAAATATGGATAGCCCTAGATATAGGAAAACTTTGTCCGATTTTCTATAAAATCCTAGTAAGCTTGCTAGGGGCTATTCCTGAGCGCCGATTATGTCTCTAAATTGGGTCGTGACATTTTTGCAGGATTAAGATGCACAGATAAATTAGCATGCAAGAGTATTGTTTCATATTTTACCTGATCAGTTTGTAGAATATCAAGTTTTGTTGATATGAACCTCATGATGTTTGTGGAAGCAGGGCACTAGTATTCACTCCAGAAGCTGCATATGTAAGGGCATTACTGCTTCACTGAGAAGTGTGCCTGGTTTTGCCTTAGGATGTTTCAGAAAATGAGTTGTTTCATGTAAGCTGATTCATTTTCTCAAGGACGAAGTGAGCCAAAAAACCGAAAGTACCCCATGAATTTCATTTTTTTTAAAGAGGAAAGAGATTTTGAGAAATGACCTGATGAATTTGCCTGTATTTCAACTCTCAGTACAAATTGATCTGCAGCATCTTTAGAGCATGGTAATAAGCCGGTTGACTTGTACCCTGCCAACATGAAGTAGTGCATCAATAACAGATGTAATGGCTAATATTGTAAGGGAAGGAAACGACAAAATTTAAGGTGTTTGTGAGGAAGTTAGAACGGGCAGTTTGTTCACACCTCTAGTTCTTCGTTTGTATCAGTTGAACCAAGTAGGAGTATTAGTTACTATTGTATTAGATCTATATGCAATGGTTTCTTCAGTCTATAACTCTATGCCACTTTTTCCTTATACGTGGTTCTAATTATTGACTTTTGCTGTCTTGTACTACTGGTATATACGGTATTACATTCTTTTGCTGCATGCTATGAACAATGGCGATACTGTAGACTTGTTATGTTTTTCCCTTTCTTTGAACTGTCAACTCTAGCAAGTAACCCGCAAAGGTTGACTGAGTTGGTTGGGTGATTGGTTTTTCACATGTGAGATTTGGGATCGATTTCCCGCACCAACAGCCTCCTCAGTCAGAGTTCGTCACAATGGATTTGCCTAGTGCAGTTGACATCTCGTGTGTAGTTTGCGAATTATTGCACAATGAGTAGGTTATATCAATGCGCACCTGAAGGATAGCGACCGCGGATTTCACTGGGATCCATCAATTTCAATTAGCTAGGGTAGAGTATATGATTTCTCTCTGTATTATCATCAGAAGATTTATCATAGTTAAATTTGTTTTTATCTCGACTATCAACTTACTGCAACCCCTTTCTCTTCTACAAGAAACTTGGGACTGCTTATTCATCTTAAAACTCACATAACATGTTTCTTGTCCAGCTTCTCTGTATTCAGTTCATCATGTCTTTGATAGTTATAGAGAGAAAATATTTGCATGTAGTCTTTTCCGTCTTATGTAACTTGTCGTGTTTCACTTGATGATACTTTCTCATGTTTTCCATCGTCAAGCATATTTTAGACGACTTTAACTGATTATAAAAAAAAGACTAAATTTTTCTCTTACGTATACACATTATCATTCTACTTTGCAAAGTAGTTGAAACTTATAGTATTACTTAATTTTGTTCTATAGGCAAGTATTGATAGTGTCGTGTTGATTATTACTAGGTTTGTGCCACGAGCTTAAGCCTTTTCTTTAGTATAATTAAGCAGCTAAGGGCACTAGAAATGTATTTCCAGATTGGGTATGAGTGTAGGGCCATTACATGACGTAAACAATCTGACCCGTAGATTTGCCAAAGGAAACCATTGATCCAGTTGTTCTCCCCTGCACCAGCTCTTCTTTTTGTCTCAAATGTATTTGGCGTTTACTTGTACATGCAATGGTTATTATTACTACTTGGTACTATATACTCGATTAGATTCTTTTGCTGCTAATGAACAAAACGGTGATACTGTGGTTTTGTATCAACCATTCGCATAAAAATAAAATAATCTTTATTGAACACGAAAATAGCATTTGAAGTCAGCGTACTTTTCTGCATATGCAATGTAAAGTTAGTACGTATAGTACGAGAAAAAGCATTGATGGGATAAAAGACAGGTTTGAGATGTTTGACTTATCATGGGACGCCGCGAAATCCTCAAAACAAGTACGTGTGGTTCATAAGTACTTGTATAGAACAATGCTTTAAGTCCCAAATTCTAGTCGTTGATAAATAATCTAAAAACATATAAAAGTTCAAAGTTTTGAACATCAAACGAGTTACTATATTTCAAGACATTAGTCGTTTGGCAGGGTGTATAAGAATGATATTGAATATGATGTATTAGTAATGCTGAGATTAATAGTACTGAAATTAGTTATGATGAGATTATTTTTTATCGAATATTTGGTTTGGTGTATTAAAAGTTTTGAAAGTCAATTCTATCTTTATACATGCTTATTCATGTATTCAAAACTATTGTATTGCTAATGTCATGGTTTGTTATGTATAAGAATAGTACTGAATATAATGTATATAATTTATACAAATATTAGTTATACATAATTGAAAACACTACCATATAAGAGATTAATAATACAAAACCTAATACATATATTATTTTTCCTAATACATCCTACCAAACGACCCGAAAGTGTGCATAAAACGTTCTTGGGTCGTATGGTAGAACAACTCAAGGCATAAAATGTGCATAGAGCCGTGGACATCTTTGAACATAGAGCCAAGACGTAAAGAGGACATTGATATTTGATTTCGTTTGTGTAAATTGTTCTTCTGATGCTAACTGGTATTCAAATAACTTTAAGCTTTGGGTGCCTAGGATGACGTGTTAGGTTGGAGATTAACGATATATTTTGGCAAATTCAGATAAAATAATTGTATTTTCTAATGCACATATTACAATTTACATTGTTGGGAATATCGTGATTCGAACAAAAAGAAAATGAAAGCATACCTCTAACATCAAATTAATGAAGAGAAAAGGGACAGAGATTGCCCAACACCGTATAATTGATATCCCACGAACTATCAGTATACCGTTATAATAGATTTGAGAAGTTATACTTTTTTTCTTTGCTCACGAACTATCAGTATACAGTTATAATTTATACTACTACTTTTTGTGTATTCTAATATACCCTTTTTTTTCTTTCAAAAAATGAACAAGAAACTGAAAATCAGTGCTTGTCTGCATATGGAAAATTATATTGACATTTTTTCGAACAAAATAATTGTTTTTAGTATAACTGATAGAGTGTTACTCTTTCATCGTTTATATAAACAAGTTGAAATTCTTATTTACGAGGTAGAACCATTGTGCATAATTGTGTTCAAATTCATCAAATCCTACTCCGATCCTCGGTTTTATTGTTATGTTCAAATTTCTTTGGTCTGCATAAAAACAAGTTCCTCTAAGCATGTAACAATACGGTGGAAAATGAGAAAATATTCTTTTGATAAATGATAATTAAGGACCAAACGATCTCTAAAATTAAAAGATAATGGGTTATTCTTTTTGGAACAGACCAAAAAGGAAATATGTTCATATAAACTGGAACAGATGGAGTAAAATTTGTACTATTTCCAATTTTAGGTTATTCTATTTTGTGTAACTAAATTTAGACTTTTCGGAATCACTCCAACCATCTCGGTTTCTCTTTGGTATCGGTACGGTTCGGTTATTTATTTATTTTTTTTAAATGTCATATAAAAGTCGCTAGTAGAAGTTAGAACGCGATAATATACGTACTTGTATAGGACTTAGCAAAACTCTTTAGTCATTTTTATTGTTTAAAGGGTGATGAATCAGGAAAATATGAAAGATCGCCAGAATAGAAATGCATCCCACTAATCTACAACAGCATTAAAAAATTGAGCAAAAACAAAACAGAAATATAAATCATACGAGTGAAAATATATAAATCAAGCTGAGACTCAAGAATAGAGTCTATACAAGATTAAGTTTTCAAAAAGAGGAATCTAAATCATATTAGAGGAAACACATTCAATATATTATAGTTTGCTACTTATAATCGTTGGAATACCTTGTGTCTTGCTACTCAAGATGTTGGAACTAATTTATTTTAATAGGAGTAACAGAATATATTTGAAAATTGGGATTTCGAGTTTTAGTTACTTGTTGGCTTGTAACTGTTTCATAATCCTAAGGTCCAAGGAAAAAATTTAATGTTTTGTTATTTTTAAATTTAATATATTAACATATATTTTTCATATGTATATTTATTCGGTACGATTCGGTTCGATCAGTTTAGTTGATTTTTAAATATTTATTGACACCATAACGGATAACAGTTAGCGAATATGAAACTAAAAAAAAGATCTGAAGTCAAAGTAGGATATATGAGTCGTTTTTTCATTTTATGTGCTTTTGTATCACTGTGCCTAAAGTTTAAGAAGGTAAAAATAACTTTTAAATTTTGTAATGTCAAACTAAATATTAATATAACTTATTTTTTAATACCTTTTGAATCTTATAATTTTAAAGCTATCATGCCATTTTCTATAAGGGTGTGCCACTAAAAGGTAAATGGGAATGTTGGAGCTAAACACTTGCTAAACATTACGACTCCAATCTCCCACCTTAGGATGTCGTGATGACAATTAATCTCTAAAATTGATTAAGCCTAACATTTAATAATAACTTAACAGAAATAATCAACAAAAATACTAAAGCAAGACTGATAAACTCATATAAACTTCCCAAATAGGATCTTAACAATACTCTTTCCAAAACATGTGGGACTGAGTCATAAGCTCTACAGAATAATCTAGAATATCTACTACAACACTATCTCAATAAGAAAATAACAAAATGAAATGATATGGAAGGTGACTCCGAGGCTTGCAGGCGCCGAACAGGTATACCTTGAAGTCTCCGGAAGACAGCTAACAATCAATCACTAACCTCTAGTATGGGCAGACGTACCTCAAGCCTAACCTCGGTAGAGTAGTGACAAGGCCATATCAAGAAACCTACTAGGACAAGATAAGCGAATAGAAATATAATAACTAGATGTAATGGAAAACGGAGAGAGGAATAATAACGAATAAGTCTAATAATGTAAAATAATGACATAATTGTAAGCAAAAAGACAACGATAAGGAAGCAATGAATGAGAACCACAGTTAGTCAAATACGGAACAAACTTATAAAACAAGGAAGAATAAAAGCAACAACAACAGTTCAACCAATAACTCTTTCAAACATGAGATGCACAACAAGAATCACCAAATGGCGTGGCAGATCCAAAATCATGCTACCAAAGAAAACACCATGTGCACCCAAATACCCAAACAAATTTTCAGAGATGAGCTAGTCAAAATTCTTCCTGATTCCTAAAACACAAATTATGAAAGGTTAAGGGAACTAGAGGAATCTCTGCAATCTGGTGAGCCTACTTTTACTGAAAAGCACTGAAAAGTAATTTCGAGCCAAATGTGAAAATAAAGATCCTTCAATTAGCTCATTAAACCGTCCAGGTAAATATAAATTTCTTGTCAGTTACAAACGCTACCTACTGGAGAAAAAACCCCAACAAGGGATATCGAAGCAACAATGAACTGGAAATCAAAAAATTTCATCTGTCAAAATAAAGTGCTGAACAATATTGGTAACACCATAAGCAATGTGGCTCATACACAAAATAAAATGATGAGCATAGTGGAAACAATTGAGAAAAAAGGTAGAGTAGTGTAACGACTCGACTTGTCGTTTTGAGAATTTACATTCCGTTCGTGACTTAAGGTCACGAAAAATTTCGTAATATGTATTATGACCCGCGTGTGTGGTCGGATTTGGTTTTCGAAAGATTTGAAATTAAATTGAAAGAACAATTCTTATTTTTTTGAAGCTTAAATGAAAAGAGTTAACCGGAGTTTGACTTTTGAGCAAACGACTCAAGAATGGAATTTTGATGATGTGAATAGATTTGTATGGTGATTTCGGACTTAGGCATATATCCGGATTTAAATTTGGAAGTCCGTAGGACAATTCGACACATTTCGACGAAAAGTTGGAAAATGAAGTTCTTGAAATATTCATAAATTAGACCATAAGTTGATTGGTTGATAACGAGGCAGGATTTTGATTCGAGAAATTGAAACAACCCCATTACATTATTTATGACTTGTGTGCAAAAATTTGAAGTCATTCCGGATTGATTTGTTACGTTTCGGCGCAAAATATAGAAGTTGGAAGATTTAAAAACTCATAATTCGATACGATGCGTGATTCATAATTTCGACGTTATTTGGCGTAGTTTGAAGCCTCGACTAAGTTCGTATTATATTTTGGAATGTGTTGGTACATTTGGTTGTGGTCCCGAGGCTCTCGGGTGGATTTTAGAAGGTTAGCAGATTGGGTTTCGGGCAGTAGGAGCTGCTGGAATTGCTGCTGTTCCGGACAACATCTGGTGCATTGGCTTCTACGGCAACTTCATCATAGAAGCGACCTCGCAGAAACGAGGAAGTCACCGCAGAAGCGACTTTGGAAAGGGATGGTGTTTGATCACAGAAGCGGAAGAAAAATGTGCACCTGCGACACTGCAGGTGTGGTGCCTAGAACGCAGGAGCGAAGCTAACGCATAAGCGGTGTTCCAATTCGAACCTGCGTAATTGCAGAAATGGACCTTCTATCACAGGTGCGATGGTGTCAGCTGGACAGAAGTATCGTAGAAGAGAGATTTTTCTCGCAAAAGCGGCTTCGCAGAAGCATAATGGCTTCCGCAGACGCGAAACTAGACAGGATGTTTAAGGACCAAAAATGGTCATTTCTTCATTTTTGATTGGAATTTTTGGAGCTCGGTTCTTGGGCGATTTGGAGGACTTCTTCATGACTTTGACTGGGGTAAGTGTTATACATCCGAAAATGGTTGTGTTTCATAAATCTATGGTTATATTCATCGTTTAATTCGAGTTTTAATGGAGGAAATTAGGATTTTTGTAAATCTTTTCAAAAATGAAAATTCTAGATTTGGAGGACAAATTGTTATTAGAATTTGATAAAAAATGGTATGGTTGAACTCGTACAGGAATGGGTGTTCAGATTTCGTAAAACATTTGTCGTGTTCCGAGAGGCGAGCCCCGTATTGACTTTTGGTTAACTTTTTAATGTGAAATTTTAAGTCGGCGTTTATTATCCGGAATTGTTTCCGATGAATTTTAATGAAGTTATATAATTAATTTGGATAGATATGAGCTGTCTGGAGGTCAATTCAAGCAAGAAGGCTATTTTAGAATATCGGCCTAACTTCAAAGAAGTAAGTATCTTGCCTAACCTTGAGTGGGGGAATTACTCCTTAGGCATTGAGTTATATGTGCCATTTGTGTAATGTGAAAGCCATGTATGCGAGGTGACGAGTATATACTCGGGCTTATATGTGCAAATTTTATTGGTTTAGAGTCATAGGCATTTTTATGTATTAAATTAGAAATTGCTGGCATTTATTAAATCCTTATTTGTCATGCCTCTTTCTTTGGCTGTCAAATTTGTTTTATATGATAATTTTGGTGTAATTTCTACTTTGAAGTTTTATGTGAATTCCGTGTACTAGTTGAGTTGACATCTCATGAAAATAATTAAATTATGGGTTTTTCATCTGCAAATAATTTATTAAATAAGTACAAATTGAGACATTAATATATTTATCGAAAATTTGGATTTAAGAAGCGGTTGTGTTTGCTGAGTTATTGTTTTATCGTTGCGGTTGAATATTTACTTTTGGACTACGAGGCAGTACCTCGGGAGATCCCCCAGTACTGCATATTTACTTTGGGACTACGAGGCAGTACCTCGTGAGATCCCCCATGTATTGCATACTTACTTTAGGACTACAAGACGTTTACTCTGGAGATCCCCTTGTACTGCATATTTACTTTGGGACTACGAGGCGGTACCTCAGGAGATCCCCCTGTACTGCATATTTACTTTGGGACTACGAAGCGTTTACTCGGGAGATCCCCCCAGTCTTGCATATTTATCTTGGGACTACGAGGCGGTGCCTTAGGAGATCCCCCTGTTGAGCATTTATATTTGGGTTTACGAGGCGATACCTCGGGAGCACCTCTGTTGTTTATCTCTATTTGGTGTGCTATCACTTATCTGTAAATTCTCGTCGTTCACTTCTTAGTCATTTAATTAAATTATTATGTCTTCTACCTTTTGAATTGACTGTACAGTTGTGATAGAAATATGGGCACGAGGTGCCGTAAGATATGAAAGTGGGTTGTAACCTGAGATTTTTAGGATTATGAGGTGAGGTGTCAACCGGGGATTTTACTTGAAATAATAATATTAGAAAGGTTGTATTTAAAAGAATTACATTTGAAAGGTTTCTATTTAAAAGAATTATATTCGAAGGGTTTTATTTTGAAGAATATATTTAAAAATATTTATTTGAAAGGATTATATTGAGAGATATTTGTTTGAAAGAATTATATTCGAAAAGTTGTAATTAAAAGAATTACATTCGAAAGGTTTCTATTTAAAAGAATTATATTCGAAGGGTTTTATTTTGAAGAATATATTTAAAAATATTTATTTGAAAGGATTATATTGAGAGATATTTGTTTGAAAGAATTATATTCGAAAAGTTGTAATTAAAAGAATTACATTCGAAAGGTTTCTATTTAAAAGAATTATATTCGAAGGGTTTTATTTTGAAGAATATATTTAAAAATATTTATTTGAAAGGATTATATTGAGAGATATTTGTTTGAAAGAATTATATTCGAAAAGTTGTAATTAAAAGAATTACATTCGAAAGGTTTCTATTTAAAAGAATTATATTCGAAGGGTTTTATTTTGAAGAATATATTTAAAAATATTTATTTGAAAGGATTATATTGAGAGATATTTGTTTGAAAGAATTATATTCGAAAGGTTGTAATTAAAAGAATTACATTCGAAAGGTTTCTATTTAAAAGAATTATATTCAAAGGGTTTTATTTAAAAGAATTAATTTTGAAAATATTTATTTGAAAAGATTATATTGGGAGATATTTGTTTGAAAGATTCGTATTCGTAAGGTATTTATTTGGAGGAAGTATATTCGGGATATATTTAATTGGAAAGGATTACATTCTAAAGATTTTTATTTGAAAAACTTATAGATAAGATGTATATTTTGAAAGGCTTGGTTAATTGGTGGTACTTGTCTTTATTATTCGTGTAGAAATATTTATGGTGTTCTTGCTGCTTTGTTATTTATATCACTAGTTGATTATTGTTATCATCACTGCTATCTGTTTTCTTTTATCTTTGTATGCCATATTGTACAGGTTATTTGACTGGTGAGTGTCTTGTTTGTACATTGTCACTACTCCATCGAGGTTAGTCTTGATACTTACTAGGTACTGACTGTGGTGTACTCATACTATACTTCTGCACATTTTGTGCAGAGCCAGGTGTTGGAGATATCGAACTCGGCAGAGTTAGTGTGTTGATCGCAAGGATTCCAGGTAGAGCTGCTCGGTCGTCGCAGTCCCTTGGAGTCTTTGCATTTTTATGGTACTGTTACTTTTATTCAAACATTATTGTACTTGAGATAATTGCATGTATTCAGTTAGAGTTCGTGATTCAGTATTACCAGTCTTGGGAGGTTTTTATAATTGTTTCCGCTTTTGGTTTCGACACTTGTATTAAACTTATGTTTCAAAAAACAAATGTAATTGTAATCGGCTTACCTAGTCTTAGAGACTAAGTGCCATCACGACGCCTGTGGTGGGATTTTGGGTCGTAACCAGTTGGTATCAGAGCTCTAGGTTCATAGGTTCTACGAGTCACAAACGAATTTAGTAGAGTCTTGCAGATCGGCACAGAGATGTCTGTACTTATCTTCGAGAGGTTACAGAACTGTTAGGAAATTTTCACTTCTTTCATTCCAATCGTGCGAATTTGTTGATTTTGGAATTTGAGTCTTTGTATCTCTATTCTTTCACATATGGTGAGGACACGTGCTACCTGGTCAGTTGAGCAGACACCCACGCATTCTGCTAGGGCCGCAAGAGGCCGGGGACGAGGTAGAGTCCGAGGTCGAGGAAGGGCATGTGCCGCAGCTAGAGCACATGTCAGAGCAGCAATCGAGGGGCCGCCACTAGCTCCAGTTGGGGACAGGAACCAGAGACACCTGTTGTTACCCCACGACTTCAGGAGACTTTAGCACAGTTCCTGAACCTGTTCGGTACATCAACTTAGGCAGGATTGATCTCCGTTTCACCAAATATTTCACAGATTGAGGAAGGAGTTCATACTCCTATTGCCCATACTTCAGAGCACACGTTCACATTGGTCGTGTTCCGGGTATGGTACCAGTACAGCCTGTTATTCCGGTTAAGCCTGAGGTCAGGCCAGAGGCACCCGAAGAAGAACAAAAGAGACTTGAGAGATTTAGGAGGTATAGTCCACCTCCCTCCAGGGGCACAACTACCAAGGATGCCTAGGGTTTTTTAAAAAAGTGTCACTGTATTTTCCGCACCATGGGTATTGTGGAATTGAGCGGATTTGACTTTACTATATTTCAGCTGTCAGTAGCAGCGTAGCAATGGTGGCAAGCTTATGAAAAGGGCAGACCAACTGATGCAACACCACCAACTTGGGCTCAGTTTTCAGAATTGTTTTTGAAAGAGTTTGTTCCCCACACTCTCCGGGATAAATGTCGCACAGAGTTTGAACGATTGCGTCTGGGAACCATGACGGTGTTAGAATATGCTATCTGGTTCAGTGAGTTAGCCCACCATACACCTATCTTGGTTCCTACAGTTACATGGCGAGTCTGCGGATTCATTGAAGGGCTCGATTATGATTTTCAAATATGTATGGATCGAGAGTTATTGACTGACATACTATTTCTGCAAGTAGTAAATATTGCCAGGATGTTAGAACCTGTTCGAAGTGAGGAAAAGGAGTCTAAGGAGGCCAAAAGGCCTCGGAACTCTGGAGAATTCAGTGGATTCTACTCTGCAGCTATGACTCATCATGTAGGAGGCTCGGGAAGTCGGTCAGCCCAGTCCGCAATTCAGAGTACTCGTAGTACTTCAGTTAATACTTTTAGTGCACCACCGGCATGAGGTTCTTACAGTGGTTATTCCAGCTATCCGACACAAACTCAGTATGAGGAGCCGCAACCTCAGAGGGGTTATTATGAGTGTGGTTATACTAAGCACACCGTGAGAGATTGTCCCAGACTTGGGAGAGGTGTATTTCATCAGAACACTCAGGATATAGGCTCTATTCCAGTTACTACGCCACATGTACAGCCAAATAGGGGTGGAGGACAGGCGGGTAGGGGGCGCCCTAGAGGGGGAGGCCCAGCCCATTGATATAATTGCTATAGTACGACCGAGGTTGCTACACCATATGGTGTCATTACTGGTACGAACTGGATTTGTTATAAAGGGGTATTTTCCTTAGTTTGATTCGGTTTTGAGTATCAAGGCGAGTCCTCATATTATACTCCACTTATGGATGAGCTTCGTAATTCTGTAACCTATTTATGAGTTTACCCATGTTGGGAGAGTTTCTTGCGATAACCGTGTCTATCAGTTTGTTTTGTACACAATTAAGGGCTATAAGTCCAAAAATGACCTTCTATTACTCACTACAATGGATTTTGATGTACTTTTGGGTTAATCGATTTCCATGTTTGTGAATTATATGCCCTACCGGTATGTGGGTCCATTATGTATTGTGAAAATGTTACGGTCAGTGTTGTGAAAATTTGAAACGAGGTTTTGGATAAAGTTAGGTTAACTGACGATGCTGGAATTAATTATGAACAACTATTATGACCAGAGATGTGGTTATAGGCACACGTATGATACGTGTATAGGCACGAGTTGCTACAGTCGGTCAAGACTAATACTGCGTGTTGATGTGAAAAATTCGGCCTTTTGAAAATGTTTGGAGTGTAAGAAATTGGTTTTTGAAGTTTATAAGTATAGATAAAAGAAATAATCTCAACTGAGATGGTATTGTCAGACCATATTAAAATTTCGGTGACGTAGAACCATCCGTGAGTTGTGTGTAATAATACACTCAGTAATTTAATGTCCTCGGAAAGATTCTTGGCACATTCGAGGATGAACGTACGTTTTAAGAGGGGGGAATATAACGACCCAAATTGTCGTTTTGAGAATTTACATTTCGGTCAGCGACTTAAGGTCTCGAGCAACTTCTTAATATGTATTATGACCTGCGTGTGTGGTCGAGTTTGGTTTTTGGAAGATTCGAAATTAAATTGAAAGAACAATTCTTATTTGTTTGAAGATTAAATGAAAAGACTTGACCGGAGTTTGACTTTAAGCAAACAACTCCGGAATGGAATTTTGATGATGTCAATAGCTTCGTATGGTGATTTCGGACTTAGGCGTATGCCCATATTTGGATTTAGAAGTCCATAGGACAATTCAGCACATTTCGGCGAAAAGTTGGAAAATGAAGTTCTTGAAATATTTATAAATTTGACCGTAAGTCGATTGGTTGATAACGAGTCTGGATTTTGATTCCGGAAATTGGAACAACTCCATTACGTCATTTGTGACTTGGTGCAAAAATTTGAAGTCATTCCGGATTGATTTGATATGTTTCGTCTCAAAATATAGAAGTTAGAAGATTTGAAAATTCATAATTCGATTCGATGCGCGATTCATAATTTCCACATTGTTTGGCGTGGTTTGAAGCCTCGATTAAGCTCGTATATTATGTTGGGACATGTTGGTATATTTAATTGAGGTCCTGAGGGCCTCGGGTGGATTTCGGAAGGTTAATGGATTGGGTTTCAGGCAGTGGGAGCTGCTGGAATTTCTGCTGTTCTGGACAACAACTGGTGCGTTAGCTTCTGTGGCTGCTTCATCGTAGAAGCGACCTCGCAGAAGTGAGGCAGTCACCGCAAAAGCGACTTTGGACATGGCTGGTGTTTGGTCGCAGAAGCGGAAGAAAAATGCGCACCTGCGACACCGCAGGTGCGGTGCCTGGAACGCAAGAGCGAAGCTAGCGCAGAAGCGGTGTTCCAATTCGCACCTGCGTAATCGCAGAAGCGGACCTTCTGCCGTAGGTGCGATGGGGTCAGCTGGACAGCAGAATCACAAAAGCAAGATTTTTCTCGCAAAAGCGGCTTCGTAGAAGTGCAATGGCTTCCGCCGAAGCGAAACTGGACAGAATGTTTAAGGACCAAAAATGGTCATTTCTTCATTTTCGATTGGATGTTTTGGAGCTTGGTTCTTGGCAGATTTTGAGAATTGCTTCACGACTTCGACTGGAGTAAGTGTTCTACATTCGAAAGTGGTTATGTTTCATAAATCTATAGTTATATTCATCGTTTAATTCGAGTTTTAATGGAGGAAATTGAGATTTTTGTAAAACTTTTCAAAAAAGAAAATTCTAGATTTGCAGGGCAAACTGTTATTAGAATTTGATAAAAAATGTTATGGTTGAACTCGTACCGGAATGGGTGTTCGGATTTCGAAAAACTTCTGTCGGTTCCGAGCCGCGTTGACTTTTTAATGTGAAATTTTAAGTCGGCGTTTATTATCTGAAATTATTTTCGATAAATTTTAATAAAGTTATACAATTAATTTGGATAGATGTGAGCTGTCTGTAGGTCAATTCAAGCAAGAAGGCTATTTTGGAATATCGTCCTAACTTCAAAAAAGTAAGTATCTTTCCTAACCTTGAGTGGGGAATTACCCCTTAGGCATTGAGTTGTATGTCCATTTGTGTAATGTGAAAGTCGTGTACATGAGGTGACGAGTATGTACTCGGGCTTATATGTGTAAATTTTATTAGTTTAAAGTCATAGGCATGTTTAAGTATTAAATTAGAAATTGCTGGCACTTATTAAATCCTTATTTGTCATGCCTCTTTCTTTGGTTGTCGAATTTGTTTTATATGATAATTTAGTGTGATTGCTACTTTGAATTTTTATGTGAATTCCGTGTGCTTGTTGAGTTGTCATCTCTTGGAAATAATTACATTATGAGTTTTCCATCTGCAAATGATTTATTAAATAAGTTCAAACTGAGACATTAATATATTTATCGAAAATTTGGATTTAAGAAGCGGTTGTTCTTGCTGAGTTATTTTTCCATCGTTGTAGTTGCATATTTACTTTGGGACTACGAGAAGGTACCTCGGGAGATCCCCCTGAACTGCATATTTACTTTGGGACTATGAGGCGGTACCTCGGGAGATCTACATGTACTGAATATTTACTTTGGGACTACGAGAAGGTACCTCGGGAGATCCCCCTGAACTGCATATTTACTTTGGGACTATGAGGCGGTACCTCGGGAGATCTACATGTACTGAATATTTACTTTGGGACTACGAGGCGGTACCTCGGGAGATCTCCCTGTACTGCATATTTACTTTAGGACTACGAGGTGGTATCTCGGGAGATTCCCCTGTACTGCATTTTTACTTTGATGCTATGAGGCATTTACTCGGGAGATCCCCCCTGTCTTGCATATTTATTTTAGGATTACGAGGCGGCACCTCGGGAGATTCCCCTGTTGAGCATTTATATTTGGGTTTACGAGGCAATACCTCAGGAGAACCCTTGTTGTTTATCTCTATTTGTTATGCTATTACTTATCTGTAAATTCTCGTCGTTCACTTCTCAGTCATTTCCATACATTATTATGTCTTCTGCCTTGTGAATTGACTATACGGTTATGATAGAAATATGAGTACGAGGTGCCGTGAGATATGAAAGTGGGCTTAGACCCGAGAGTTTTAGGATTATGAGGTGAGGTGTCAACCGATGATTTTACTTGAAAGAATTATATTCGAAATGTTGTATTTAAAAGAATTACATTTGAAAGGTTCTATTTAATAGAATTATATTCGAAGGGTTTTATTTAAAATAATTATATTTGAAAATATTTATTTGAAATGATTATATTGGGAGATATTTGTTTGAAAGATTTGTATTCGTAAGGTATTTATTTTGAGAAAGTATATTCGGGATATATTTAATTGGTAAGGATTACATTCTGAATACTTTTATTTGAAAAACTTATAGATAAGATCTATATTTTGAAGGGATTACTTAATTGGTGGTACTTGTCTTTATTATTCATGTGAGCAATATTTATGGTGTTCTTGCTGCTTTGTTATTTATATCACTAGTTGATTATTGTTGTTATCACTGCTACCTGTTTTCTATTATCTTTGTATGCCATATTACACAGGTTATTTGACTGGTGAGTGTCTTGACTGTACCTCGTCACTACTCCACCGAGGTTAGTCTTGATACTTACTGGGTACCGACTGTAGTGTACTCATACTATACTTCTGCATATTTTTGTGCAGATCCAGGTATTAGAGATATTGAACTCGGCAAAGTTAGTGTGTTGATCGCAAGGATTTCAGGTAGAGCTGCTCGGTAGTCGCAGTCTCTTGGAGTCTTTCCATTTTTATTGTACTGTTACTCTTATTCGAAGAATATTGTATACTCGGTCCTTGAGATCATTGAATGTATTCAGTTAGAGTTCGTGATTCAGTATTACCAGTCTTGGGAGGTTTTTATAATTGTTTCCGCTTTTGGTTTCAACACTTGTATTAAATTTATGTTTCAAAAATTAAATATAATTGTAATCGGCTTACCTAGTCTTAGAGACTAAGTGCCATCACGACGCCTATGGTGGGATTTTAGGTCATGACAAGAAGGCATTGTCTTACCATGCATGACTAATTAAATCCCTGGAACTAAGGTTGGCAAATTTACATTATGAAATTTGTCTGACGGGAACTTCACTTTTCTAATTCTTCCAACAACAACAAAAGGAGACGATTTCAATCAGAGAACAAATTCAACTTTTGAGAAATGATCGCTTTGAGTCATGAAAAAACCCAATTTTCCCTTCTAAACCTACCTTCTTCCCTATGTCTCCACAAGCATATTCCCCACCTAAATTGGACTACACCTTTTTTACTTTTCCTACCACCTCACAAAATCCTATTTCTTTCACCCAACTCTTAAAAACGGAACATGAATTTGATATTGCAAAGATGGTTTGGGAAGAAAAGATTCCCTTACGGCCGGAAACAAACCAAGAAAAGGCGAGCTCATGGAAAAAGTCCAAAAGGGTAAAAAACCTAATGATTTCTGATCAAAAGGCTCCAGACCTCTATGTCTGCCAGCCCAGAAACATGTCAAAAGGAGATACCACAAGGTCGGAATCTCTAAATTCATCAGACGATGATACAATGAAAGATAACTCTCAATCAAGCAATGAATCCACAACAAACTCTTCCGAAGAAGACGATCCCCCAATATTTATGAACCAACCAAGAGACGCAGAAATATCTGAAGTCGATGAGGATCAAGAAGGCATGACAGATGACCCAATACCAGGAATAAGACATGCGCCCATGGCATCAAACGAGTTGGAATTGGCTTCCACACTTTCACCTTAGATGGCGTCAAGGTTTTAAAATGGCCTCAAAGTATCCAAGACTTATATACTTGGATGGTAACAAAAAATTTGGTGGAACGAGAAAAGTATATCATCCTGTCAGAACTCACTTCACGGTTATCAGGAATCCTCAGAGATTGGTGGAACTCACTTGGGATTCAAGACAAAAATACTTTTCTTAGTTCTCAAGACTGTGCCATCAACATCAGTATCCTACATGAAGTTTTCTGTGGAGATACTAGCCAAAGACAAGAAACAATGCTAAGACAACTCTTCGCGATGAAATGTGTGTCATTTGATAGAAACGACATTGACAAACATTTTCACAAAATGGCAAAGATATACTTTGAGATCGGCGAAGACATCAACCTGAAGCAAAGCCTTTGTCTCTTCCCTTCCAAAGTTGTTAGCAAGCAGAACCATGACCATCATTGAAGAAAGGTTTTAGTCAATAATAATCCCATAAGTCGGCTACATCAGGAAAGCTATTTTTGTCGCATTGGAGGACATTTGTACAAAGCGCTCTGCCCTAAAACAAATGATACAACACAATCCAACGCTTGACAAAGTATGCTGCATATCCGATCTGATCACCGGATCAGGATGTTCATGCCACACATCTAGGCGATGGAAAAGATTCAGGAGGTTCAGATGGCCAAGAATTCCAGATGGAAAATCAAGGTCCAGGAGATGCACAAAATATTTTAGATGAAGGAGGCCAGTAAATTTTCACAAGAAGAACAGATGCTTTATTTTCCACAAGATTAGACATTTTGCAAGAAATTGTCCCCAATCGAGGAGATATGTCAACGTCCTTGAAGAAATTGAAGATTACACTAGCATACATCTCTGAGAAGAAGAGGACCTCGAGTCCATATTCTTTACGGACGATAAACCCACTGAAGAAACTTTATTCTCTCTTGAATATATACGAAGATCATGGTGATGACCACTACCAAATTTCAGAACCAGTGACTAAAGTCCGAGATGAGATCAACGCCCTCATAGTTATGGAACTCAAGGTTTATCCATCCAAATGGGATAAACCAACTCGAGTTATTGCTTTCATTGACACTAGAGCTGCGTGTTCACTCATGAATCCTGTTTTTCTCCCTGAAGATCAATGAGTGCCGCACTTTACGGATTTCAACACTGTAAAATAGGATCCTGACTACCACCGTCATCACAAAGCACCCGGTCACAATTGAGGTTTTTGTAGGATTGAAGTACAGAACCAACTGATAAGGTCTGATGTACCAGGAAAAGACCTTATTGTTGGATTTGACATTTTCAGGCAATTGAAAGATCAACTCCAGATCAGGGCTAACAGGATAACTTTTAAGAAACAATTCAAATCTTATTATGAAATTCCAAGGCTATTCCAAATAACCAACGATGAACGAATCAAGGAGATTGAACAAAATCTCATTGAGCATTCATGTGCAGAATCCCACAAGGATTGTATAAAGAACGGAAAAAGCCTGCTATGGAAGAATGGAGAGTTTTTTTATCAATCTCCCTTTCAAGAAGAATGAAAATATCAATCCAACAAAATATAGTCATTCATGCATAAATCCAGATCATCTTCAGCTTGCAAAAAAATGTGAAGAACTGTTGAAATTTGATCTGATGGAGCCATCAGATTCACAATGGGCATGCAAAACATTTTATGTCAACAAAAGAGCTGAGCAAATAAGAGGAAAATTCAAGTTAGTCATTAACTACCAGCCACTTGACCACTTCCTCCAAGATGATAAATTTCCTATCCCAAATAAACTCTATTTTCTCCCACTTAGCTGAGGCCAAATAGTTTTCCAAGTTTGATCTTAAATCTGGATTTTGGCAATTGGGAATCCACCCCGAAGAAAGAGCCAAAACGGGATTTTGCATCCCTGATCATCATTTCCAATGGAAATTCATGCCCTTTGGATTAGAAACTGCACTCTCATTATTCCAAAAAGCCACGATGAAAATATTCTAGCCCATCCTCTATACCTCTTTAATTTACATTGATGACATCCTCTTATTTAGCGATAGATTAGAGGAACATGTCAACTTGCTTCGTTAATTTGAGGCATTAGTAACATAATATGGGAGCATGCTTTCAGCAAAAAAATGGTTCTTGCTCAAAAAGAAATTTATTTTCTCGAAATACATTTTGTCTAAGGTGCATACAGTCCAGGACTATATATATGTTAGGAACTACTCAAATTTCCAGATACTAGCCTCACAACAAAGCAGATCCAACAGTTCTTAGGTGTAGTAAATTATATAAGAGATTTCATCCCAAATATCTCTACATACATTTCTCCGCTCATAATTATGCTCAAGAAAAATGCTCCGTCATGGGGTAAAGAATAAGATGAAGTAGTCAGGAAAATAAAGGAGATATCTAAAGATGTCAAGTCCCTCTACATCCCTTCGGAAGGTAAGAAAATACTACAAACTGATGCCAGTAATGATATTGGAGTGCTGTTCTATTCGAAAAAAAAGATGGCTAGAGGAAAATATACGGATATGGCATCGGAAAGTTCAAAGATTTCAAGCAATATTATCACTCCACTTTCAAGGAAATTCTTGCAGTAAAGAATGGAATCAAGAAATTCAATTATTTCCTGATTCATACATAATTTCTGATAGAAATGGTTTGAAGGCGTTCCCAAAGATGATCCAGATAAATGAAAAAAGTATTCCTAATCCTCATATTCTCAGATGGGCCCAATGGTTCTCTCCATACACGTTTCAAGTTAAGCACGTGAAAGGAAAGGATAATATTCTCACAGCTTTCTGTTTCGACCAGAAGAATTCTCAAAGAGATTTTTTCCAGCGAAGATGAAGTCAAAACAAAAGCTAATCAACCACATCTTTATGATTTCAAATGTACTAGAAACAAGTTCATCGAAGCCAACAGATCATCCACCGAAGTTGTTCAACCTTATGAATCCCTTTGATCCATCAATTATAATGGAAAGACGAACTTATTATGAGCTCTAGGTTTTTCGGCAACATGGAGGATCCATTCTTAAGCCTTATAGGGTCAATCTAGAATATCCAGTCTGCCATATATTCATAACACAAACTAAGGATTTTCCACAGGAACTTTTATGGGTTTTCTGGTACTTATGCCATCAGTATTATATTTTTATGGAATTCAAGTGCAACGTCTTCAAAAATTTTGACAATAAAGTATTTTTATTATGGTTCAAGCCTCGAAGATATTGGATAAAATATTTAAAACGATTCCTAAAATCAAAGGTATTAATGTTTCATAGGCCAGTAAAGATTATTAATGAAAAAGTCCAGGCGGAAGAAGAAGTATCATTCTGGTGGAAATTTCTTGTGTTCATTTTATCCATGGAAAAGGAATATAGTGAAGCACAAATAATTATCTTCCATATAAGTTTTTTAGTAAATAGATGCATCCCAAGAGAAATATGGCCAAAAGATTGGGTGAGTTGGAATTATACCAGCGCTCATCCTCACTGGGAAGAAAAGTCCGAGAAGCAGCAAAGGAATGTCAAACCCCGTACGATGTCATCCGTGAAAAAATCACTCACGACATCTCTAGATTAAGGTTACAAATTACATCTCTCAATCCAAAAGAGAAGGAACACAGTGAAGTAGGGTCTTCAAGCTCTGGGAGTTACTACACAAGATCTTTGAAAAGATGCCTAGAGGACAAAGCCCGAGAATCAACGCAAGATAATCACTTAAATCCCTACTAATCTCACCTTAATCCCATATTACCTACTAAAAAACCCTAAACTGCACTTCCTATGCAGATTCTGGTATTGGTCCCAGCAGGAGACTTGCCCCGATTAGCTTTTAACAAAGATTTGAGGTATACCTGCACGACGATCGCAACCCTGAAATCCCCTTCCTTATCTAGTTTACTATTTATTTTATTTCAAATAGTTGTATTTTTATTTAGACATTTGGTTGTAGCACTTTTAATATGCTCAAGTACTTGTAACACTAAATTCCGGAATTTGATTAGTCAGCGGTTGGAGTTGTTATATCTATTTTGAATTTTTACTACTTTATTTCTTATTAAATTGCTTTCAAACTGGTCCTAAAATAATTAATTGTGTAGTAATATTGGCTTGCCTAGCAAGTGAATGTTAGACACCATCACAATCCCCGATGAAAATTTTGGATCGTGTGACAATGCATGGACAGAATAACAAACGCCGATATATATATATATATATATCTGTC
>AWOL01S0022837.1:43588-77902 GCA_000715115.1 Nicotiana otophora
TATATATTCATAGCTTAAAAGCAGATGATGTATGGACTCGTCGAACACTGCTTGACTTGTCCAATAATTACTATTGTTTACTCGACGAACACTTTATTTATGACAACTTTGGTAAAAAAATCTATTATTATACTCTTTTATTCATTTTAAAATATTAATTATTGAGCTAAAGTTGTAATTGGTGCTAGAGAAGTGGTTGTTTGCTACTACCCATGTGGTCCTTGTAGATCCTGAAACTTTAGCAATTAACTGCTAGGTGGTTTTCAATTCAACAAACTCGATGAGAGAGATTTACCGGCAGTTTCAAAAGAAAACAAGTGGGACTGCGTTGAAAATTTCTTAACATTATACTCCCTCAATTTACTATTACTTATCCAGTATTCTAAAAATAGATTTTCACTTTTACTTATCACGTTTAGTATATCAAGAAAAGACAATTATTTTTCCGTTATACCTAATGTAACGACCCGGATGACCGTTTTGAGAGTATTAGCCCCCGAACCCCTATTTATTGCTCCCTATATTTCATTTTGTGGTTTCGGAGTGAAATGGGACACATAGTCCCTAAAATAGAAATTTAAGTCGTAGGAATTGACCATAGTTCGAATTGTGTGAAGACGACTCCAGAATGGAGTTATGATGGTTCCAATAGCTCCGTAGAGTGATTTTTGTCTTAGGAGCGTATCCGGATGTTGATTTAGAGGTCCATAGGTCATTTAAGTGTTAATTGGCGAAAGTTGGAAAATTAAATGATTTTTGAAAAGTTTGAACGGGAGTGAACTTTTTTATATCGGGATCAGATTTTGATTCCGAAATTTGGAGTAGGTCTGTAATGTCAATTATGACTCGTGTGCAAAATTTGAGGTCAATCAGACTTGATTTGATAGGTTTCGGCGTCGAATGTAGAAGTTAGAAGTTTTAAAGTTCATTAGGCTTAAATCAATGTGCAATACGTGTTTTTAGTATTGTTTGATGTGAATTGAAGGCCCGACTAAGTCTGTATGATGTTTTAGGACTTGTTGGTATATTCGGAAGAGGTCCAGGGGGGCCCCGGGTGTGATTCAGATTGAATCCGGAATAATATTGGACTTGTGGGAAAGCTGAAGCATTGTTGTGTCTGGTGAAATCGTACCTGCGCACTTTGGGCCGCAGGTGCAGCACCGCAGATGCAGCCATCGATCCGCAGAAGAGGTTTGTGGCCTGCCTAGTTAGGACCGCAAATGCGGTCAGAATTCCGCAGAAGCGGACTTGCACATGCGATTGGGGAAGCACAGAAACGGAAAGGCCAGGAAGGCCGGGTGATCGGAGAAGTGGACATGGTCCACAGGAGCGCATGCGCATAAGCGCTCCTATGCCCGCATGAGCGGGAGCGCAGATGCACGTTTAGTCCGCAAAATCAGAGAGTGCGGGACATTAGTGTGGACCGCACCTGCGATGGAAATTCCACAGGTGCCAAGCCTTAGATGCAACTATGGCTTCGCATAAGCGGTTTAACTGGGCAGAAACGGCCTAAGTTTGAGGGTTTAATTTCATTCTCCATTTTTGGACCTAAAGAGCTCGGATTGAGGTGATATTTTGAGGAATTTTTAGAGAAAATATTTGGGTAAGTATTCTTGACTTATTTTTGATTAATTTCTACTAATCTATCATTAATTTCTTCATTTAATTAAGGATTTGGGTAGAGAAATTTTGAAACAATGGTGAAAATTCTTAGATCGAATATTGGGTTTTGAAAGGCCAAATGAGGTCGGATTTGAGTAATTCTTGTATGGATGGACTCGTTATCAAATGTGTGTTCGGATTTGGTGATTCTGGTCGGGTTCCGAGACATGGGCTCAGGTCTACGTTTTGGAGCGAATTTTCAATGCTTTGCTAAAGTCGTAATTTTAGTGTTTAAATTAGTTTCTTATAGTTATATTTATAGTATGTAATTATTTTGGCTAGATTCGAGCCGATCGGAGTTGAAAAGCGGAGGAAAAGGCATTCTTATTGATTGATTGAGCGAGATTTGAGGTAAGTGACTTGTCTAACCTTGTGTGGTACTGTTATGGTATTTGCAATACATGAAGGCCGTGTACGTGAGGTGACGAGTGCGTACTCGGGATAAATATTGAAAATTTCGGTTCTTCCTAAGTAGTTTCATTTTCAATTCCTTAACTGAGTTACTCTAGCATGTGTAGTCGTCATGTTTAGCCTAATATCGCATGTCTACGTGTCATAACGCTTATTTGCAATTTGTGCTACATGTTTAGTTGAATTACCTGCTTCCTTGATTTTGTATTCAGTCTTTAACTGTAGAATTCCTTGTTGAAATTTCGTTGTTCCATTGGTTATGAGTTGTATATTTACTTTTGGGACTACGAGACGGTACCTTGGGAGCTCCCCTGTTGCATATTTACTTTTGGGACTATGAGGCGGAACCTTGGGAGTTCCCCTAATGCATATTTAATTTTGGAACTACGAAGCGGTACTTCAGGAGCGCCCCTGTTGAGTATTTATTTTTGGGACTACGAGGCTGTACCTCGGGAGCTCCCATGTTGCCTATTTACTTTTGGGACTACGAGGCGGTACCTCGGGAGCGCCCCTGTTATGTATTTACTTTTGGGACTATGAGACAGTACCTCAGGAGCGCCCCTATTATTTACCTCTATTTGTTGTGTTGTTGTCTTTCTGTAATTTCTCATTGTTTACTTCTCAGTCATTTTATTATATTATTATATCTTCTGCCTTGTTTCTTATTATTTCCAGTAGGGCCCTGACCTGACCTCATCACTACTCGACTGAGGTTAGGCTTGGTACTTACTAAGTACTGTTGTGGTGTACTCATACTATACTTCTGCACATCATTTTGTGCAGATACAGGTACTGCATACCAGACCAGGTACCAGTGAGATAACCCGTACGTAGAGACTTCAAGGTATATATGCCAGCGTCCGCAGACCTCGGAGTCCCCCTCAATCCATATTATTTTGGTTTCCTCATTCATCATTAGACTCTAATGTATAAAGATGTTTAGTATGTTTCTTCCTCAAAGTCTTAGAGATGCATGGTGCACAGAGTTTGAGCAGTTGCGCCAGGGTTCTATCACCGTGTCAGAGTATGTGGCCGGATCAGTGATTTGACCAGGCATGCACTAGCCTTGGTCGCTACTATTCGGGAGCGGGTTCGTCGAATTATTGAGAGGCTCATCTATAGTATCAGATTTAGCATGGCGCGAGAGTTGGAGATGGACATCGCATACCAGCAGATAATGGGGTTTGCTAGGAGATTGGAGGGTATGTTCACTCGAGAGAGAGAGAAGAAAGAGAGGCCAAGAGGTCTAGAGAGTATGGAACATATAGTGGTACTTGTACCCCAACTGCAGCTCGTTAAGGTAGGGGTGGTGTGGGTCGCCCTGTTTATTCAACACTTCCAGCTGCCAGCGGTACTCCGGCCATTCCTAGGCCCCAGGCTCATGTTTATGCACCACCATTGTCTAGTGCACCTCCTGCATGAGGTGCTTTCAGCAGTCAGTCCAGCCGATCAGGCCAGAGCCAGTCACAACATCCACATTCTCCGAGAGCTTGTTTTGAGTGTGGTGACACTCGTCATGTGGTGAGGGATTGCCCCAGACTCAGGAGCGGTGAACCTCCACAGGCCATTCAGGCACCATGTGCCCCACCAGGTCCGTAGGCTATGGTTACAGCACCAATTACAACTTCACCTGCACAACCACGTCAAGGTGGATGTCGGATAGGTAGAGGTCTCCCTAGAGGGGGAGGCCATACAAGATATTATGCCCTTCCTTCTAGGACGGAGGTAGTTGCATCTGATTCTGTCACCACAGGTATTGTTCCGGTCTGTCATAGAGATACGTCAGTCTTATTTGATCCAGGCTCCATTTATTCCTACGTGTCATCTTATTTTGCTTCGTATTTGGGTGTATCCTGTGATTCTTTGAGTTCTCCTGTCTATGTCTCTACACCCGTGGGTGATTCTATTGTTATTGACCATGTGTATTGGTCGTGTTTGGATGTTCTTAGTGGTTTTGAGACCAGAGCTGATTTATTACTACTCAGTATGGTGGATTTTGATGTTATTTTGGGCATGGACTGGTTCTTATCACGCTATCCTTTATTTTCACGCCAAGACGATAACGTTGGCTATGCCAGGTCTACCGCGACTAGAGTGGAGAGGTACCTAGATTATGTTCCTAGCATGGTTTTTCATTTATAAAGGCTTAACGGATGGTGGAGAAGGGGTGTGGTGCATATATGGCATATGTGAGGTATGTTACTGCTAACACTCCTACGTCGAGTCAGTTCTGGTAGTGAGGGATTATCCAGACGTATTTCTGGCGGATCTTTCGGGCATGCCGCCCGACAGAGATATCGACTTTGGCATTGGTTTATTACCGGGAACGCAACCCATTTCTATTCCACCCTATCGTTTGGCCCTTGCAGAGTAGAAAGAATTAAAGGAACAGTTGCAAGAGTTAGTTGATTAGGGATTCATTCGGCCCAGTATGTCGCATTGGGGTGATCCAGTCTTATTTGTAAAGAAGAAGGATGGTTCTATGCAAATATCTATTGATCATCGCCAGTTAAACAAGGTTACAACAAAGAACAAGTATCTATTTCCACGTATTGATGACCTATTTGATCAGCTTCAGGGTGCTAGAGTGTTCTCTAAGATCAACTTGCGTTCATGCTATCATCAGTTGACGATTCGGGAGCCAGATATCCCGAAGACTGCTTTCAGGACTCGGCATGGTCTTATGAGTTCCTTGTAATGTCGTTTAGGCTGACCAATTCCCCAGCAACATTCATGCACTTGATGAACAATGTATTTCAGCACTATCTCGACTCCTTCATCATTTTGTTTATTGATGACATTCTGGTGTACTCCCGGAGCCGAGAGGATCATGAGCAGCACCCGAGTACGGTGCTTCAAACCTTGAAAGAAAAGAAGTTGTATGCAAAATTTTTGAAGTGTGAATTCTGGCTAGATTCAGTGGCATTTTTAGGTCATGTGGTATCAAGTGAGAGGATCAAGATAGATCCAAAGAAGATTGAAGCAGTGCAGAGTTGGCCCAGACCATCCTCAGCTACGGAGACCTGGAGCTTTGTTGGCTTGGCGCGGTATTACTATCGATTTGTAGAGGATTTCTTGTCTATTGCAACACCAATGGATAGATTGACCAAGAAGTGTGCTCCGTTCAAGCGGACCAAGGAATGTGAAGAGAGCTGTCAAAAGCTCAAGACTACTTTGACGATAGCCCAGTGTTGGTGTTGCCTACAGGTTCTTAGTCCTATACGATGTATTGTGATGAGTCGCGCATTGATCTCGGCACGGTGTTGAGGCAGGACGGTAGGGTGATTGCCTACGTGTCAAGACAGCTGAAGGTGCATGACACGACCTCGAGTTAGTAGCTATTGTTCATGCCTTGAAGATCTGGCGGCACTATTTTTATGGTGTCCCTTGTGAGGTCTACACCGATCACCGGAGTCTACAACATTTGTTTAAATAGAAAGTTCTTAACTTGTGGCAGCAGAGGTGGTTGGAGTTGCCTAAGGATTATGTCATCACCATTCTCTATCATCCCGTGAAAGCCAATGTGGTGGCTGATGCCTTGAGTCATAAGGCGGAGGGTTTGGGTAGTTTAGCATATATACCAGTAACAGAGAGGTTGTTAGCCTTGGATGTTTAGGCCTTGGCCAGCCAGTTCATCAGATTGGATGTTTCCGAGCCGAGCAGATTTTTGGCGTGTGTGGTTTCTCATTCTTCTCTTTATGATCGTATCAGAGAGCACCAGTATGATGACCCCTATATGCTTGTCCTTAAGGACACGATTCAGCACGGTGATGCCAAGGAGGTCACTATTAAAGATGACGGTGTATTATGGATGTATGACAACCTATGTGTGCCCAATATAGATGGTTTGCATGAATCAATTCTCTAGGAGGCTCACAGTTAGTGGTACTCCATTTATCTAGGTGTCATGAAGATGTATCAAGACTTGAGGCAGCACTATTGGTGGGATATGTAGCGCGATGCCTAAATTGTCAGCAGGTAAAGTATGAGCATTAACAGCCAGGTGGATTACTTCAGAAACTAGAGATTTCAGAGTGGAAATGGGAGCGGATCACTATAGATTTTGTTGTTGGGATGCCACAGACTCAGAGGAAGTTCGATGCAGTTTGAGTGATTGTGGATAGATTGACCAAGTCAGCTCATTTCATTCCTGTGATTACTACTTTCTCTTCGAAGCAGCTGGCTCAGGTTTACATTCGCGAGATTGTCAGGATTCATGGCGTGCCGATATCCTATCATTTCCGATCGGGGTACATAGTTTACATCGCGGTTCTAGAGAGCCGTTCAGCATAAGTTCGGTACTCGGGTAGAGTTGAGTACAACATTTCACCCTCAGACTGACAGACAGTCCGAGGGTACTATTCAGGTATCAGAGGATATATTTTGTGCGTGTGTGATAGATGTTGGGGGTTCTTGGGATCCATTCTTGCCACTTGCGGAGTTCTCCTACAACAATAGTTATCAGTCGATCATGCAGATAATCCCATATGAGGCTTTATATTGTAGGTTGTACCGGTCTCTAGTGGGTTGGTTCGAGCCGGGCGAGGCTAGGCTATTGGGTACAGACTTGGTTCAGGATGCTTTGGAAAAGGTTAAATTGATTCAGGATTTACTTCATACAGACCAATCTAGACAGAAGCGTTATGTAGATCGGAAGGCTCGTGACATTGTATTCATGGTTGAGGAGTGGGTCTTGCTCCGGGTTTCGCCCATGAAGGGTGTTATGAGGTTCGGGAGGAAGGGAAAGTTGAGCCCTAGGTATATCAGGCCTTTTGAGATTTTTGAGAGGGTTGGAGAAGTGGATTAGAGACTTTCACTACCACCTAGTCTCTCTGCATTTCATCCCGTGTTCCATGTTTCCATGCTCCGGAAGTATCACGACGATCCATCTCATGTGTTAGACTTCAGCTCAGTCTAGTTGGACAAGGATCTATCTTATGTCGAGGAGTCGGTGGCCATTTTGGACAGACAGGTTCGAAGGTTAAGGTCGAAGAATGTCACTTCAGTGAAGGTTTAGTGGAGGGGTCATCCGGTGGAGGAGGCGACTTGGGAGACTAAGCATGATATGCGCAGCCGTTTTTCTCATCTTTTCACCACTTCAGGTATGTCTTTATACTCATTCGAGGACGATCGTTTGTTTTAAGAGGGGGAGAATGTAATGACCCAGCCGATCATTTTGAGAATATTAGCCCCGAATCCCTATTTATTTCTCCCTCTATTTCATTTGTGGTTTCGGAGTGAAATGGGACACATAGTCACTAAAATGGAAGTTTAAGTCGTAGGAGTTGACCGTAGTTCGAATTGTGTGAAGACGACTCCAGAATGGATTTTTGACGGTTCCAATAGTTATGTAGGGTGAATTTTTCTTAGGAGCGTGTCCGGATGTTGATTTGGAGGTCCATAGATCATTTCGGCATTAATTGGCGAAGGTTGGAAAATTGGATGCTTTTGGAAAAGTTTGACTGGCAGTGGACTTTTTGATATCGAGGTCGGATTATGATTCCAGAAGTTGGAGTAGGTCCATAATGTCAATTATGACTCCTGTGCAAAATTTGAGGTCGATCGGACTTGATTTAATAGGTTTCAGCGTCGAATGTAGAAGTTAGAAGTTCTAAAGTGCATTAGGCTCTAAAGTTCATTAGGCTTGAATGGATGTGCAATTCGTGTTTTTAGCATTGTTTGATGTGAATTGAAGGCTCAACTAAGTGTGTATGATGTTTTAGGACTTGTTGGTATATTCGGACGGGGTCTCGGGGGGCCCCGGGTGTGATTCATATTGAATCCGAAATAATGTTGGACTTGTGGGAAAGCTGAAGCATTGTTGTGTCTGGTGCAATCGCACCTGCCCAGTTGGGACCGCAGGTGCGGCACCACAGATGCGGCCATTGAGTCGCAGAAGTGGCTTGTAGCCTGCCTAGTTGGACCGCATATGTGGTCAGAGTTCCGCAGAAGCGGACTTGCACATGCGATTGGGGAAGAGCAAATGCAGAAAGGCCAGGAAGGTCGGGTGATTGCAGAGCTCATACGTAGAAGTGCTCCTATGCCCGCAGGAGTGGAGAGTATGGGACCTTAGTGTGTACTGCATATGCGATGGAAATTCCACAGGCGCGGAGCCAGAAATGCGACTATGGCTTTGCAGAAGCGGTTTAACTAGGCAGAAAAGGCCTAAGTTCGAGGGTTTGATTTCATTCTCCATTTTTGGACCTAGAAAGCTCGGATTGAGGCGAAAGTTTGAGGAATTTTCAGAGGAAACATTTGGGTAAGGATGCTTGACTCATTTGTGATTAATCTCCACTAATATATCATTAATTTCTTCATTTAATTAAGGATTTAGATTGAGAAATATGGGGGGAAATGGTGAAATACGTGCACCGAAATTTTGGGTTTTGAAAGGCCAAATAAGGTCAGATTTGAGTAATTCTTGTATGGTTGGACTCGTTATCGAATGGGTATTCGGATTTTATAATTTTTGTCGAGTTCAGAGACGTGGGTTCGGGTCGATTCTTTGGAGCGATTTATCAATTCTTTGACAAAGTCGTAATTTCAGTATTTAAATTAGTTTCTTATAGTTATATTTATATTATGTAATTGTTTTGGCTAGATTGAAGACGATCGGAGTTGGAACGTCGAGGGAAAGGCATTCTTATTGATCAATTGAATGAGATTTGAGGTAAGTGACTTCTCTAATTTTATGTGGGGGAAACTCCCCTTAGGATTTGGTATTGTTATGGTATTTGCAATACGTGAAGGCCGTGTACGCAAGGTGACGAGTGCGTACTCGGGTTAAATATTGAAAATTCTAGTTCTTGCTTAGTAGTTTCATTTTCAATTCCTTAGCTGAGTTACTCTAGCATGTTTAGTCATCATGTTTAGCCTACCGTCGCAGGTCTAAGTGTCTTAACTCTTACTTACAATTTGTACAACATGCTTAGTTGAATTACCTTCTTCCTTGATTTTGTTTTTAGTTTTTAACTGTAGAATTCCTTGTTGTAATTTCGTTGTTCCATTGGTTATGAGTTGTATATTTACTTTTGGGACTACGAGGAGATACCTCGGGAGCTCCGTTGTTGCATATTTACTTTTGGGACTACATGGTAGTACCTCGGGAGCACCCCTGTTGTGTATTTACTTTTGGGACTACGAGGCGGTACCTAGGGAGCTCCCCTGTTGCATATTTACTTTTGGTACTATGAGGCGATACCTCGGGAGCGCCCCTATTGTGTATTTACTTTTGGGACTACGAGGCGGTACCTAGGGAGCTCCCCTGTTGCATATTTACTTTTGGTACTATGAGGCGATACCTCGGGAGCGCCCCTATTGTGTATTTACTTTTGGGACTACGAGGCGGTACCTAGGGAGCTCCCCTGTTGCATATTTACTTTTGGTACTATGAGGCGATACCTCGGGAGCGCCCCTATTGTGTATTTACTTTTGGGACTACGAGGCGGTACCTAGGGAGCTCCCCTGTTGCATATTTACTTTTGGTACTATGAGGCGATACCTCGGGAGCGCCCCTATTGTGTATTTACTTTTGGGACTACGAGGCGGTACCTAGGGAGCTCCCCTGTTGCATATTTACTTTTGGTACTATGAGGCGATACCTCGGGAGCGCCCCTATTGTGTATTTACTTTTGGGACTAAGAGGCGGTACCTCGGGAGCACCCCTATTATTTACCTATGTTTGTTGTGTTGTTATGTTTTTGTAATTTCTCATTGTTCACTTCTCAGTCACTTTTTTATATTATTATATCTTCTGCCTTGTTTCCTATTATTTCCAGTAGGGCCCTGGCCTGACCTCGTCACTACTCTACTGAGGTTAGGCTTAGCGCTTACTAGGTACCATTGTAGTGTACTCATACTACACTTCTGCACATCATTTTGTGCAGATACAGGTACTGCTTACCAGACCAGGTACCAGTGAGATAGCCCGTACGTGGAGACTTCAAGGTACATATGCTAGTGTTCGCAGACCTCGGAGTCCCCTCTATCCCTATTATGTTATTTTCCTCATTCCTCATTAGACTCTAATGTATAGAGATGTTTAGTATTTTTCTTTCTCTTTAGAGTTTGTGACTTATTTCTACCGGGTTTTGGGAATTGTAATTATTTTTAACCGTAGTTCTTATTTATTTTAGATATTGAGGTTGAGTTTCAGCTTTATATTCAGTTATTCCACATAATTGTTAGGCTTACCTAGTCTTAGAGAGTAGGTAACGTCACAACATCCTACGGAGGGAAATTGGGGTCGTGACACCCATAATATTAATTATTCATTTCAAATCCATTAAAAATATGTATCAACTAATAGTTGGGTAAAGTCTGCTATGATCGATTTTCACTTGATGTACAAGTAGACCCATTTTTATATTGGATAGATTAGATGAGTTTTATTATTAAAACAATATGATTTAGTTATGATATGGCATATCAAAGATGTGCTTTTTATTTTCTAAGTCAAAATATAATAATTGGGTAAAGTGACTTTTAGTCGGAGATGACATGACTTTTAGTCATTTGTAAGAGGAACTCGAGGGCCGAGGTAGGGATAAGAGGTTGTTCAGGTTATCCAAGGCGCGAGAAAGGAAGGCGCATGACTTGCACCAAGTGGAGTGCATCAAGGACGAATAAGGTAGAGTTTTGTTGGATGAGGGGCTTATCCGTCGGAGATGGCAGGCCTACTTCCATAGTCTCTTGAACGAGGAGGGGGCATTGTACTAGGTGATTTGGAATTCTCCGGGAGTCGTTGTGACTTTGGGTATCGTAGGCGATTTAGAGTTGATGAAGTTGAGGGGGCTATGAGTAAGATGAGCAGGGGCAAAGCGACCAGGCTGAATGAAATCCTGGCGAAGTTTTGGAAGAGTGCGGGCAGGGCGGGCTTGGAGTGGCTCACTAGGTTATTTAATGTCATTTTTAGAATGAAGAAGATCCCCAAAGAGTGGAGTTGGAGCATGATGGTTCCAGTATACAAGAACAAGGGTGATATCCAAAATTGCAAAAACTATAGGGGTATCAAGCTGCTTAGTTATACTATGAAAGTTTGGGAGAGAGTGGTAGAGCTAAGGGTGAGGAGGAGTGTGTCTATTTCCGAGAACCAGTTTGGGTTTATGCCAGGGCGTTCAACTACAAAAGCCATTCACCTTGTTAGGATATTGATGGAGCAGTATAGGGAGAGAAAGAAAGACTTGCATATGGTGTTCATCTACTTAGAAAAGGCGTACGATAAAGTTTCGAGGGAGGTTTTGTGGAGATGTTTAGAGGATAGAGGTGTACTTGTTTCCTACGTTAGGTTGATTAAAGACATGTATGATGGAGTAAAGACCCGAGTGAGGACGGTGGGTGGGGACTCGGGCCATTTTCCGGTTATGATGGGGTTGCATCAGGGGTCAGTACTTAGCCATTTTTGTTTGCTCTGGTGATGGACGTACTGATGTGCCACATCCAAGAGGAGGTGCCGTGGTGCATGCTATTTGCAGATGATATTGTACTGATTGACGAGATACGAGACAGTGTGAATGTGCAATTAGAGGTTTGGAGGCAAACCCTAGAATCTAAAGGTTTCAAGTTGAGCAGGACCAAGACGGAATAATTGGAGTGTAAGCTTAGTGGTGAGACTCAAGGAGGGGAAGGGGAGGTGATGCTAGACTCGTAGGTCATCCCTAGGAGAGGGAGTTTTAAGTACCTTGGGTCTATTATTCAGGGGGATGGAGAGATTGATGAAGATGTCACACATCATATTGGGGCGAGATGGATGAAATGAAAACTCGCTTCCGGTGTTTTGTGCGTCAAGAAGGCACCACCGAATCTTAAGGGTAAGTTCTAAAGAGTGATGGTCAAACCAATGATGTTGTATGTAGCTGCGTGCTGGCCAAGCAAGATCGATCATGTCCAGAAGATGAAGGTAGCAGAGATGAGGATGTTGAGATAGATGTGCGGGCACACAGGGTTAGATAGGATCAGAAATGAGGTTATTCGCAACAAGGTGGGTATGGCTCCTATTGAGGACAAGATGCGGGAAGCGCGACTTAGGTGGTTTGGTCATGTGAGGAGGAGGAGCACAGACGCACAAGTGAGGAGGTGTGAGAAGTTGACATTGGAGGGATGATAAGTGGGGATTTTGACTACTTATTAGTACCTTTTAGCTTTTGTTTTACTCTAACAACGTCTAATTGTGTTCATGAATATTGATGAAATGTGCTTAATTGCAGGAATATTGGAAGATAAGCTCCCAAGATGAAATCCAACTCAAGAAGGAGTAATCTGAACTCAAAGACAAAAATAGGCACAAAAGCTCAGAAGTGCGGACCGTAGGTTGTGAAGAAATTTGCAGCATCAAAAAAATGTGCAAAGTGCGGTCCGCTTATATATTGTGCGGCCACAGAAGCTGGGTCAGAGAAAAATTTCAAAGAACCCACACCTCAAGTCCTACAAAAGTGCGGACCGCAAAATTATTGTGCGGCCGCAGAAGAAGAGCTACGTGGCCGCAGACACATTTGTGCGGACCGCGGAAGAATAAGGTGCGACCACAAACATTATTGTGCGAACTGCAGAAAGAGGGAAGTGCGGCTGCAATTTAGAATTATGCGGCTGCAGGTCTCCAATCTTGTCAAGCTGAAGAAAAGTACGGACCGCACATGGAATTGTGTGGCCGCAGAACCTTCGAAAGGGCGTATTTTTGTCCAAAAATTCCAGCTTTGTATAAATAGAAGAGTTTCACTTATTTTAGGTCAACTTTTTAACATCAGCTACTATAGTAAACGGTTTATTTTACTCTTTTTAGTAGTTCTTGCTATTTTGAGCTTTTTGAATATTGACTTAATCTTTTTAATTATCAATATAGATTTAATTATCATTTCTTCTCCTCTTTCTTCCAATTTAAGCATGAGTAACTAGATTTTCACTAGGGCTGTGATCCAACTCTAGTGTGTAAACTTAATGGGTGTTTTATTTATTACTTGTTTATGGTTGAATGTTTATTATCTAGCTTTGTTCTTGCTTTTATTTGATGAATTAATGGTGGCAAACATTAATTCATGTCTATTTGACTGGTCTCTACTTGAGAAAGAGAGACTTAGTCTAGGAAAACTCGGCTAGCAAGAAATTGGGTCAATCGAGAGATTGATAAGCCCAATTAAAGGGTTGAAACTAGAGATAGTAAAACCCGACTTGAGCTTCTTATCAAATATTTTGTTGAACACCCATTTGGACTTGAGAAAGCTAAATTGAGCAAAATCACTCTTTGACCGAGAGGTATTGAGTGGGTACTTGAGTGTTAATAGCTATAATACACACCGACCAAACAAACAAGCTTTAAAGTTTACAACCCATTGGGTGTTACTATTGCATCAGCCGTTTTCATAACCGCAAAGAAAGGAGTGAAATTGGAAAAGATCAATTTTGGCGCTGTTGCCGGGAGATAAAAACGGTGTTAGCTATATATTTAGGTGTATGTTTGGGATATCTTCTTTTCTTTCCTTGTTACTAATGTGTGAGTATTGTAGGTACAATCATGCCAAACAACGATCTCGGAAACATAGCAGTGGGAGATGTGGATGTTGAGGATGATCAAATGGATGAGGTCCCTCTTGAACCTGAGGCCAATAGACGAGGTCGGCCGCCTCAAGACATTGTACTCGCTCCACCCCCACCTCCACCACGAGCGGCTCCACACCGGGTGTTGCTGAATAAAGGGTATGCAAGTGCTATAGTCCCTCCCGGTTTAGGGTGGGCAACTTCCAAATAACCAACGGGATGGTCACTTTTCTCGAGCAATGAGGGTTCTTCACCAGTGCGCGGGGTCAAAATGCATTTAAACATTTGAAGGGGTTCGTAGATACGTGTTGGGGGAGCAAATAAACAAATGTCTTCGAGGATGCTTTGAGGCTAAGGCTTTTTCCCTTCTCTCTATGGGGAAAAGCTTTAGATTGGTTGGAACTTTTGCCAAATCCTTCCATTCATAATTGGGATGAGCTAGCGGAGAAGTTTATTTCAAAGTACTTCTCTCCCGGGCACATGGCTATTCTTCAAGATGAAATTCTAGCATTCAAGCAAAAGCCTAATGAACTACTGCACACGATATTGGAAAGGTATAGAACAATGGTGAAAGAATGCCCCAATAATGATATGACCGAGAACATGATTCGACAAACTTTCTATCGGGGGACCAATACCACCAACCAATGTGTAGTGAATCAACTTGCCAATGAGAACTTCATGACTACGCCCTATGCGTAGGCGTGTGATATTTGGATGAGATGGTGGATACTTCCTCGGCATGGTAGTCTAGAGCCAATGTTCCATAAGGTGATATAAATGTAATTCTTCTTCACAAATAGTTGTATGACCATGGACAAGCCATAACCGAGCTAACAACCACCATGAACCAATTGGCAAAGGCTCAACTTCAATAAGTGCAAAACCCGAGGCAAGTCAATGCAATGGAGGGAGTAAATATGATGATGAATAAGCAAAGAACAAGAAGTCCACAAGTGCAACAAATATTTGATAATTTTGTGCAAGATGATAGTGGATTTGCTCAAGATGAATCTTACAATGACCAAGAAGAGGAGGTCCACTATGTGAATAATTTTCAAGGGAAAAGAAACAACTTCCAAGGCCCTAGTCAATAATAATGGAGACCTTCAAACAATCTAGGCAATTGGAATTCCCCAAATCAAGGTAATTGGAGTAGTGGAAACAATCACTGCAATTGGAATGGAGGCAATAACCAAGGAAATTGGCATAACAATAATAACCAAGGCAATTGGGGAGGCAATAACCAAGGCGGGTGGAACAACAATCAAGGAAATAGGGGGTCAGATTTTCAAAGTCCCCTGATGTCTCAATAACCGAGCAACCCACCCCTTATCCATCCCATGGTCCTAGTTCTTCCAACAATGAAATAGGCCGTATTGAGAACATGTTCAAACAAATGATGGAGAAGAATGCCGATTCCTATGCCCAACTTGATTCACACAACACATTGATCCACAATCTAGAGTTGCATATGGGTCAAATCTCTCAAGCTCTAAATTCTCATCCTAAGGGGGCACTACTAAGTGACACGGTGGTGAACCCGGAGGTTGAGAATAATATGGGGTATACCATGGCCGTTACTATAAGAAGTAGAAGAGGTGGGAAAGTACCTACCTCAAGTCAAAGGCAACTTGTGGATGATGAGCAAGTGGTTGAAGAAGAGGAGATCTCGAACAATACTGTGCAAGCAAATAATGAAGTGCAGATTGATATTGATGACACGGTGGAAGAGACTCAAGAGGATGTGAACCCGTCTAGGGATCATGTGATTGACATACCAGAACTGGTAGTGCAAAAAGCTAAGGCACCATTTTCTAATCCACCTCCTCCCTATCTTCAAAGGCTTGCCAAGTAAAATGGCGAGAATCAATTCAAAAAGTTCATTGATATGATAAAGAATCTCTCGATAAATGTGCCATTAGTTGAAGCCTTAGAGAAAATACCCAGATATGCAAAGTGTATGAAGGACTTGGTGACAAAGAAGTGGTCGATGAATTTTGAAACTATCAAAGTCACTCACTAAGTGAGTACAATTGTGCATTCGATGGCTCCTAAGTTGGAAGATCCAAGTGCTTTCACAATCCCTTGTACCAATAGAAGTGCCGAGTTTGAAAAAGCTCTTTTGTGATCTTGGGGCGAGTATTAATTTTATGCCCTATTAGGTTTTAAAGACATTTGGAATTGGGCAAACAATACCCACATCTATGAGATTACAAATGGCCGATCGTACAATGAAGAGACCGTTGGGGGTGATTGAGGGTGTATTGGTTCGAGTTGACAAGTTCATTCTCCCGGCGGATTTTGTTATTCTTGATTGTGAAGTGGACTATGAGGTGCCGATTGTTCTCCATAGACCCTTCCTTGATATGGGGAAGGATCTTGGTAATGTGGAAGCCGGCGAACTCATTTTACGGGTGGGTGATGAAAAGGTAGTGTTCCACGTGTGCAAATCTATGAGGCAACCGAATAGCAATGAAGTGTGTTCGTTCGTGGACTTGGTGACCGATGTGATTATTGATGATACAAGTGCCACAATTAATGTGGATGATATGTTGTAGAACGTCTTGCTAAATTTTTATGATGACGAGATGGATGGCTTCATGGAATGTGTTAATGTTTTGCAAGGAATGGGGTCATACAACTATGTACCTCGGAAGCTTTCCTTAGATCTTGAGAATAGGAAAACTCCTCCTACAAAGCCTTCAATTGAAGAGCCTCTTATCTTAGAGTTGAACCCATTGCCTCCACATCTCAGGTATGAATTCCTTGGCCCTTGTTCTACTTTACCAGTTATTCTTTCCTCTTGTTTGACTAACGTGCATGTTGACTCTACATTNGCGAGTATTAATTTTATGCCCTATTAGGTTTTAAAGACATTTGGAATTGGGCAAACAATACCCACATCTATGAGATTACAAATGGCCGATCGTACAATGAAGAGACCGTTGGGGGTGATTGAGGGTGTATTGGTTCGAGTTGACAAGTTCATTCTCCCGGCGGATTTTGTTATTCTTGATTGTGAAGTGGACTATGAGGTGCCGATTGTTCTCCATAGACCCTTCCTTGATATGGGGAAGGATCTTGGTAATGTGGAAGCCGGCGAACTCATTTTACGGGTGGGTGATGAAAAGGTAGTGTTCCACGTGTGCAAATCTATGAGGCAACCGAATAGCAATGAAGTGTGTTCGTTCGTGGACTTGGTGACCGATGTGATTATTGATGATACAAGTGCCACAATTAATGTGGGTGACATGTTGGAGGTCGTCTTGCTAAATTTTGATGATGATAAGATGGATGGCTTCATGTAATGTGTTAATTCTTTGCAAGGAATGGGGTCGTACAACTATGCACCCCGAAAGCTTTCCTTGGATATTGAGAATAGGAAAACACCTCCTACAAAGCCTTCAATTGAAGAGCCTCCTATCTTGGAATTGAAGCCATTGCCTCCACATCTCATGTATGTATTCCTTGGCACTTATTCTATTTTACCAGTTATTCTTTCCTCTTGTTTGACTGTACAGGTTGACTCTACATTGGCGGTGCTCCACAAGAGGAGGAAAGCTATTGGGTGGGCTTTGGCAGATATTCAGGGAATAAGCCCCGCATTTTACATGCACAAGATTAACTTGGAGGACGATGTCAAACCATCTATTGAACATCAAAGGAGACTCAATGAAGCCATGCAATACGTAGTCAAAAAGGAGATTATCAAATGGTTGGATGCCGGGGTGGTCTACCCTATTTTCCGACAGTTTGTGGACTTCTTCGGTGCAATGTATTTCGAAAAAGGGTGGCATAATTGTGGTTACCAATGATAAGAACGAGTTGATTTCAACAAAAACGGCGACCGGGTTGAGAGTGTGCATGGACTATCAGAATCTAAACAAAGTCACAAGGAATGACCATTTTCCACTCCCCTTCCTTGACCAAATGCTTGATAGGTTGGCCGGTCGTGCTTTCTATTGCTTTCTAGATGGATATTAGGGCTACAATCAAATCCTTATTGCCCCGTAAGATCAATAGAAAACAACTTTCACTTGTCTCTATGGCACTTTCGCTTTCAAGCGGATGCCATTTGGCTTATGCAATGCACCAACCACTTTTCAATGATGTATGATGGTGATCTTTATGGATATGGTAGAGAACTACCATGAAGTCTTCATGGATGACTTTTCGATAGTCTGGGATTCCTTTTATGATTGCTTGGCAAATTTGGATAAAGTATTGGCAAGGTGTGAAGAAATGAACTTGGTGTTGAATTGGGAGAAATGCCATTTCATGGTCGAGGAAGGCATTGTCCTTGGCCACAAGATTTCAAAGGAGGGCAATGAGGTTGACAAGGTGAAAATATAGGTAATTTCTAATCTTCCACCTCCATAAAGGATTTTTCCAACTACGGTGAAAGGCGTGAGAAGTTTCTTGGGTCACGCGGGGTTCTACCGGCGCTTTATAAAGGATTTTTCCAAAGTGGTGAACTCCTTGTGCAGGCTTTTGGAGAAAGATGCAAAATTTCACTTCAATGATGATTGCATGAGAGCCTTTGAATTGCTAAAGTTCAAGTTGCCATCCTTTTTAACTCATGTGTGATGCGAGTGATGTAGCGGTTAGAGCAGTTTTGGGGCAACATATCAATAGGATTTTTCATCTGGTCTACTATGCTAGTAAGACCATGAATGATGCCCAAGTCAATTAGATCGTTACCGAAAAAGAGCTCCTTGTCATTGTGTTTGCTATTGAGAAGTTCCGCCCGTACTTAATGGGAGCAAAGGTTATTGTTCATATGGCTTATGCGACACTTCGGTATCTTATGAGCAAGAAAGATTTAAAAGCTAGAATGATGAGATGGGTGCTATTGTTTCAAGAGTTTGATATTGACATTCAGGATCAGAAGGGGAGTGAAACTCAAGTGGCGAACCACTTGTCTTGTGAGGAGGAGGGGAGTCCGCATGATGGCCTTGAAATCAATGACTTCTTCCCCGATGAGCAACTCTTGCCTATTTCAAAGAAGGAGGTTCCATGGTTCGCCGATCTTGCAAACTTCCTTGTGTGTGGAATCATCTCGGATGAGTTTTCTTCAAATCAAAGGAAGAAGCTCAAATGGGGTTGTCAAGACTATTATTGGGATGAGCCTTACCTCTTCCGGATTTGTACGGATGGGGTAGTTAGAAGATATGTACCGGATGAAAAGAAAAAGTTGTGTTCACCATGGCAGAGCGAGAATGGAGGCTAAAGTGCTAAGTTGTGGTTTCTATTGGCCCACTCTTTACAAAGATGCAAGTGATATGGTGAAAATATGTGATGAATGCCAACGGGCCAGTGCAATCTCGAAGAAGAATGAAATGCCTCTCACTACGATATTGGAGATTGATATCTTTGATGTGTGGGGTACTGACTTCATGGGTCCTTTTGTGATTTCTTGTGGAAACACCTACATCTTGGTCGGGGTTGATTAAGTGTCTAAATGGGTTGAGGCCGTTGCTCTACCTAACAATGAAGCAAGAAATGTGGTGACATTTTTGAAGAAGAATATTTTCACAAGATTTGGTACTCCGCGGGCTATCATAAGCGATGGGGGGTCACATTTTTGTAACAAGGCTTTTCACACCTTGCTTAGAAAGTATGGTGTCACATATAAAGCTACGTATCCCTATCATCCCTAAGCCAGCAATCAAGTGGAAGTCTCCAACCGGGAGATAAATAGTATCTTGTCCAAAACAGTGAATGCTAACCGGACGGATTGGTCTAAGACGCTTGATGATGCATTATGGGCTTATCGGACTGCTTTCAAAACTCCTATCAGGATGTCTCCATACCGGTTGGTGTTTGTCAAGCTTGTCATCTTCCGGTGGAACTTGAGCACAAAGCCATGGGGGCTTTAAAAAAGTTGAATCTTGATTGGGATGCAGTCACTAACTCACGGGTTGCACATTTGAATGAATTGGATGAGTTCCGGTACCATGCATATGCAAGTTCGTCCTTGCATAAAGAGAGAATGAAGTACCTTCATGACAAATACATCCGAAACAAGGGGTTCAAGGTGGGCGATCTTGTTTTGTTGTTGTCACGACCCAAATCTCCCTCTGTAGGATGTCGTGAAGGCACCTAGTCTTTACGACTAGGTAAGCCTAATAATTGCAGAATAATAAAAAATAGAGACAGAAACAATCACTAATTTCAACAGATAACTATATAACGGAAAAATGTCGCTCGACATGTACAAGTAACCAACAGGTCGAGTATAACTATATTCCTAAAACCTGGTAATCACAAGTCACAAGCTCTAAGAATTTGTCTAACTGTTTCTATGCATCAGTAACTAGAAGAAAAAAAGGAGGAACAATATGAAAGGGATAAAGGGGGACTCCGAGGTTTGCGGATGCTGACAGATATACCTTGAAGTCTCTGGAGCAGTAGCAAGTATGCAACTAATAGCGGGGCTGGTAGGAAGTACCTGGATTGGCACAAACGATGTGCAGAAGTATAGAATGAGTAACCGTAGCAGTACCAGTAAGTGCTAAGCCTAACCTCGGTAGAGAAGTGATGAGGTCAGGTCATACCCTACTGGAAATAATAGAAAAGTAAGACAGATGATATAATAATATAACGAAATGACTGAGAAGTGAACAACACAACAAATCGAGGTAAACAATATGGGCACTCCCGAAGTACCGCCTCGTAGTCCCAAAAGTAAATATGTTGTGTAGGGGGATCTCCCGAGGAACTGCCTCGTAGTCCCAAAAGTAAATATGCAGTACAGGGAGATCTCCTGAGGAACCGCCTCGTAGTCCCAAAGTAAATATGCAACGGATATGCGAAGGAAACAATGAATTTATAGCAAGAATCTCACAGTTAGAGATTTAAATCAAATCAAATAAGTAGGTAATTCAGCTAAGCATGTTGCACATATTGCAAGTAAGAGTTAGGGCACGTAGACATATGATACTAGACTAAACATGATCACTACATATACTAAAGCAACATAGTTAAAGAATTTAAAAGAAGACTGCTCAGCAAGAACCGATATTTCCAAATTTAGCCCGTGTACGCACTCGTCACCTCACGTACACGGCGTTCACATATCACAAAATATTACAACAATATTAAATCCTAAGGGGATTTTCCCCACATAGGGTTAGGCAAGCCACTTACCTCGAACCAAACTCAATCAATCAATAAGAACGCCTTTTTTCGCCTTGCGACTCCGAATGGCCCAAATATAGCAAAACAAATCACATACTATAAATACAACTATAATAAGCTAATCTAATTAATGGAATCGAGAATTTAACAAGAATTTCGAAAATCGCCCCAAAACTTCGACCCAAGCCCACGTCTCGGAATCGGGTAAAAGTCATAAAATATGAACACACATTTAACCACAAGTCACCCATTCCAAAATTACTCAAATCTGATACCAAAATCTCAATCAAAACCCAAACATTCTGTTGAAGAACTTCTTCCACTTTTCCACAAATTTCTCAACTCAAATATTAAATTAGAAGGTGAAATTAATGATAGATTAATGGGATATAACCATAAACAAGTAAAGAATCATTACCAAATCGATGCTTCTGAAAAGCCCTCAAAATCTCACCTAAATCCAAGCTCTCTATCTCAAGTTATGACGAAAATGGCAAACCCTAGGTTTTGAAATATTTATATCTGCTCAGGTAAATCCTTCTTCGCGAACGCGGAATGTGCCTCGCTTTTGCGAAGCACAAAAAAATCAACTGAACAAAATTTCCTATTATGCGAATGCGAGGTCCCAATTGCGAACGCGAAGCTTCCACTGCCTGACCCTTCGCAAATGCAGGACCCTCATCGCGAACGCGTAGGCAAAATGCCTCGTGACTCATCAGACCAGTTCCTCTTACGCGAACGCGAGGTCCCTATCGTGAACACGTAGATAATACCTCATAACTTCACGAATGTGAAGAACAAAACTCCGCTGGCTTCCTAGATACTTTACGTGAACGCGAGACCTCTCTCGCGACCGCGATGAAGGAAACCAGCAATAGAAGCACCAGATTTTCTGCAATTCCAACAAGTCCAATTCTAGTCTGTTAACCATCCGGAATCCACCCGAGGCCCCCGGGACCTCAACCAAACATACCAATAAGTCCTAAAACATCATAAGAACTTAGGCGAGCCTTCAAATCACATCAAACAATGCTAGAAACATGAATTGCACTCCAATCCAAACTTAATGAACTTTGAAATATCAAACTTCTATAATCGATGCCGAAACCTATCAATTCACGTCCGATTGTCCTCAAATTATGCACACAAGTCATATTTGACATTACTGACCTACTCCAACTTCTGGAATCAGAATCTAATCCCGATATCAAAAAGTCCACTCCCGGTCAAACTTTTCAAAAATTTAACTTTTGCCATTTTAAGCCTAATTCAGCTACGGACCTCCAATTCACAATCGGGACAGGCTTCTAAGTCTAAAATCACCCAACGGAGATAACAGAACCAACGAAACTCCATTACGGAATTGTCTTCACAGAGTTCCCACTATGATCAAATTCCTAGAACTTCAGCTTCCATTTTAGGGACTAAGTGTCCCATTTCACTCCAAAACCAAAAACAAATCCCCCCGGCAAGTCACGTAAGCATAAAATGATACAGGGGAAGTAGTAAATAGGGGATCAGAGCTAATACTCTCAAAACGACCGACTGGGTCATTATATCATCCCCCTCTTAAAACAATCGTTCGTCCTTGAACGAGTATAGAGACATACCTGAAGTGGTTAAAATATGAGGATAACGACTGCACATATCATGCTCGGTCTCCCAAGTCGCCTCCTCGACCGGCTGACCCTTCCACTGAACCTTCACTGAAGCAATGTTCTTTGACCTCAACTTTTGAACCTGTTTGTCCAAAATAGCCACTGACTCCTCAACATAAGATAGATCCTTGTCCAACTGGACTGAGCTGAAATCTAGCACATGAGATGGATCGCCGTGATACTTCCAAAGCATAGAAACATGAAATACTGGATGAACTCCTGCCAGACTAGGAGGCAAGACAAGCTCATAAGTAACCTCCCCAACTCGCCGTAACACCTTAAATGGGCCAATAAACCTTGGGCTCAGCTTACTCTTCTTCCCGAACCTTATAACACCCTTCATGGGTGAAACACTGAGCAAGACCCGCTCTCCAACCATGAATGCAACATAGCGAACCTTTCAATCTGCATAATTCTTCTGTCTAGACTTGGATGTGTGAATTCGATCTTGAATCACCTTAACCTTCTCCAAAGCATCCTGAACCAAGTCTGTACCGAATAGCCTAGCCTCACCCAGCTCGAACCAACCCACTGGAGACCGACACCGCCTACCATACAGAGCCTCATGCGATGCCATATGAATGCTCGACTGATAACTGTTAGTGTAGGCAAACTCTGCAAGTGGAAAGAACTGATCCCAAGAACCCTCAAACTCCATCACACATGCATGGAGCATATCTTTCAGTATCTGAATAGTGCTCTCGAACTTTTCATCCCTCTAATGGTGAAATGTTGTGCTCAACTCAACCCGAGTACCTAACTCATATTGTACGGACCTCCAGAACCGTGATGTGAACTGCGTACCCCGGTCAGAGATGCTAGAAACCGGCACGCCATGAAGCTTGACAATCTCGTAGATATAAACTCGAGCCAACTGCTCTGAGGAATAAGTAGTAATCACAGGAATGAAATAAGCTGACTTGGTCAGCCTATCCACAATCACCCAAACTGCATCGAACTTCTTGTGAGTCCGTGGAAGCCCAACAACGAAATCCGTAGTGATCCGCTCCCATTTCCACTCCGGAATCTCTAGCTTTTGAAGCAATCCACCCGGCCGTTGATGCCCACACTGCACCTGCTAGCAATTTAGACACCGAGCTACATACTTCACAATGTCCTTCTTCTTTCTCCTCTACCAATAATGCTGACTCAAGTCCTGATATATTTTCGCGGTACCCGGATGAATAAAGTACCGCGTACTGTGAGCCTCCTGGAGAATCAACTCACGCAACCCATTTACATTGGGTACACATAGCCTGCCCTGCATCCTCAATGCACCATTATCTCCAATAGTGACCTCCTTAGCATCACCATGCTGAACCGTATCCTTAAGGACAAGCAGATGAGGGTCATCGTACTGACGTTTCCTGATACGATCATAAAGAGAAGACTGAGAAACCACACAAGCTAAAACTCGACTCGGCTAAGAAACATCCAATCTAACAAACTGGTTGGCCAAAGCCTGAACATCCAAAGCCAATGGACTCTCTGCTACTGGTAGATATGCTAGGCTCCTCAAACTCTCCGCCCTGCAACTCAAGGCATCATCCACCATATTGGACTTCTCTGGATGGTATACAATAGTGATACCATAATCCTTAAGCAGCTCTAACCACCTCCGCTAATGCAAGTTAAGATCATTCTGTTTGAACATATGCTGCAAACTCCGGTAGTTAGTGTAGATCTCAGAAGGGACACCGTACAAATAGTGCTGCCAAATCTTCAAGGCATGAATAATAGCTGCTAACTCAAGGTCGTGGACCGGATAGTTCTTTTCATGCACCTTCAGCTGTCCAGATGCGTAGGCAATCACCCTACCGTCCTGCATCTACACCGTGCCGAGACCAATCTGCGACGCATCATAATATACGGTATAAGACCCCGAACTTGTAGGCAATGTCAATACTGGGCTATAGTTAAAGCTAACTTGAGCTTTTGAAAGCTCTCCTCACACTCCTTTGTCCACCTGAATGGAGCACCCTTTTGGGTCAGCCTGGTCATATGAGCTGCAATAGATGAGAAACCTCTACAAATCGATGGTAACATCCCGCCAAACCTAGAAAACTCTGGATCTCTGTAGCTGAGGATGGTTTAGTCCAACTCTGCACTGCCTCAACCTTCTTTGAATCTACCTTGATCCCCTTACTCAACATTACGTGTCCTAAAAATGCCACTGAATCTAGCCAAAACTCACGCTTTGAGAACTTTGCATATAACTTCATTTCTCTCAAGGTCTGAAGCATAGTCCTCAGGTACTGCTCATGATCCTCCCGACTCCAGGAGTACACCAAAATGTCGTCAATAAACCCAATGATGAATGAGTCAAGATAGAGCCGAAATACACTGTGCATCAAATGCATGAATGCTGTTGGGGTATTGGTCAGCCCAAATGGCATCACAGGCAACTCGTAGTGACCATACCGAGTCCTGAAAGTAGTCTTTGGGATATCTGGCTCCCGAATCTTCAACGGATGATAGCCTGAACACAAGTCAATCTTGGAAAACACTCTGGCACACTATAACTGATCAAATAGGTCATCAATATGAGGCAAAGGATACTTGTTCTTCACTGTAACTTTGTTCAACTGGCGATAATCTTATCAAGAAATTCATGTAACTATTCCTTCAACTCATTCAACTCAGGAGGAGCCATACGATACAGACTAATAGCGATGGGCTGAGTGCCCGGTAACAAGTCAATACCAAAGTCGATATCTTTTTCGGGTGGCATGCTCGGAAGATCAGCTGGAAATACATCTAGATAATCCCTTACTACTGGGACTGACTCAACTGTAGGGGTATCAATACTGATATCTCTCACATAAGCTAGATACGCGTCACACCCATTCTCAACCATTCGTTAAGCTTTAAGAAATGAAATAACTCTGCTGGGAGTATAATCTAAAGTACCTCTCCACTCTAACCGTGGTAATCCTAGCATAGGCAGCGTCACGGTCTTGGCGTGACAATCAAGAATAGCATAATAGGGCGACAACCAGTACATGCCCAAAATAATATCAAAATCTGCCATACTGAGCAATAACAAATCGGTTCTGGTCTCAAAACCACTAAAAACAACCAAACACGACCGGGACACACAGTCAACAACAATAGAATCTCCCACGGGTGTAGACACATAATTAGGAGAACTCAAAAAATCATGGGATAAGTGGAGCCTGAATCAAATAAAACTGACGTATCTCTATGATAGACCGGAACAATACTTATAATGACATAGCCAGATGCAACTGCCTCTATATGAGCAGGAAGGGCATAGTATCTGGTTTGGCCTCCCTCTCTAGGGCGACCTCTACCTGCCTGACTTCTACCTCGAGCTGGCTGAGCATGTGGAGTGGTAGCTGGTGCTGTAATCTTAGCCTGGGGACCCGGTGGAGTACGATGTGCCTGAGTGTCTTGTGGAGGTGCACCCTTCCTAAGTAATGGGGCAATCCCTCACTATATGGCGAGTTTCGCCACACTCAAAACAAGCTCTCGGAGGACGTGGATGTTGTGACTGGCTCCGGCCAGGTCGGTTGGACTGACCGCTAAAAGTACCCCGAGAAGAAGGTACACTAGACCTCTTGGCCACCCTATCCTCTCTCTCCCGAGAAATCATACCCTCCAATCGCCTAGCAATCCCCACAATCTACTGGTATGCAATATCCATCTCTAACTCCCGGGCCATGCTAAGCCTGATACTGGGGTTAATCCCCTCGATAAACCGACATACCCTCTATCAAACTATAGCAACCAAGGCTGGTGCATGCCTAGCCAAATCACTTAAGCGAATCACATACTCTGACATAGTCATAGCACCCTGGCGCAATAGCTCAAACTCTACGCGCCATGTATCTCTGAGACTCTGGGGAACATACTCCCTCAAGAACATATCTGAGAACTGAGTCCACATGAGTAAATTTGCCTCAATCGGACTAGTCAACTCATAAGCACGCCAACACTGATAAGACGCTCCTCTAAGATGGAACGTAGTGAAAGAAACCCCACTCGACTACACTACACCTATAGTACGGAGGATACGGTAACACTCCTCAAGAAAACCCTGGGCATCCTCTGATGCCAAACTACTGAAAGTAGGAGGGTGGTACTTCTTGTACCTCTCAAGCCTAAGTTGCCCCGCCTCAGAAACTACTGCCCTAACCTCGGACTGTACTGGAGCTACCGACTGCATCGGTATGATCTATGGAACCTGGTCGACCTGAACCCGCTGCTCTGGGTACGGGCGGCGGGAGTCTGTGCTCCTCTCCCGGCCTGGGATATGGCAGGAGCAAGTGGAATCAATCATGCCTGAGCTACAGTACCGAACATGCTCAGGAATTGTACCAGGGTCTCCTGAAGAGCTGGTGCAGTAACGGGCATCTCTAGTGCCTGTGCTCCAACTGGGGCTGCTAGTGGCTCCTCTGTAGCAGCTCTTGCGGGTGCTTTGGCTGCACCACGTGGACGTCCTCAGCCTCTATCCCAGCCGCGGCCTCTCGCGGCCCTAGTAGGGGTGGTGAGTCCCGGTCATCTGATCCGCATGTACGCGTCCTCACCATCTGTGAGAGAATAGAAGATAGAAGTTTAGAATTCTGAAGTCAACAAATTTGTACGACCAAGAATGAAGGAAATGAAAATTTCCTAACAGTTCCATAGCCTCCCGAAGATAAGTACAAACGTCTCTGTACCGATCTGCGAGACTCTGCTAAACCTGCTTATGACTCATAACACCTATGAACTTAGAACTCTGATACCAACTTGTGACGACCGAATTCTCCCTCCGTAGGTGTCGTGATGACACCTAGTCTCTACGACTAGGTAAACCAAACAATTGCGGAATAATAAAAAATAGAGACAAATACAACCACTAATTTCAACAGACAACTATATAACGGAAAATTGCCGCTTGGCATGTATAAGTAACCAATAGCTCGAGTATAACAATATTCCCAAAACCCGGCAATCACAAGTCACAAGCTCTAAAAATTTGTCTAACTGTTTCTATACATCAGTAACTAGAAGAAACAAAGGAGGAACAATATGAAAGGGATAGAGGGGGACTCAGAGGTCTGTAGACGCTGGCAGATATACCTTGAAGTCTCTGGAGCAGCAGCAAGTACGCAACTAATAGTTGGGCTGGTAGGAAGTACATAGATCTGCACAAAAAGATGTGTAGAAGCGTAGTATGAGTACACCACAGCAGTACCTAGTAAGTGCCAAGCCTAACCTCGGTAGAGTAGTGATGAGGTCATCTCAGGCCTTACTGAAAATAGTAGAAAAGTAAGACAGAGGATATAATAATATAACGAAATGACTGAGAAGTGAACTACACAGAAAATAGAGGTAAATAGCAGGAGCGCTCCTGAGGTACCGCCTTGTAGTCCCAAAAGTAAATATGCAGTACAGGAGGATCTCCTGAGGAGCCGCCTCATAGTTCTAAAAGTAAATATGCAGTACAAGGGATCTCCCGAGGAACCGCCTTGTAGTCCCAAAAGTAAATATATAGTATAGGGGGATATCCGGAGGAATCACCTCGTAGTCCCAAAAGTAAATATGCAGTACAGGGGGATCTCCCGAGGAACCGCCTCATAGCCCCAAAGTAAATATGCAACAGATATCCGAAGTAAACAATAAATTTATAGCAAGAATCTCACAGTTAAAGATTTAAATCCAATTAAATAAGCAGGTAGTTCATCTAAGCATGTTGCACATATCGCAAGTAAGAGTTAGGGCACGTAGACATGTGATACTAGATTAAGCACGATCACTACATTTACTAAAGCAACTCAGTTAAAGAATTTAAAAGAAGACAACTCAACAAGAATCGATATTTCCAAATTTGGCTCGTGTACGCACTCGTTACCTCGCGTACACGACGCTCACATATCACAAAATGTTACAACAATATCAAATCCTAAGGAGATTTCTCCCACACAGGGTTAGGCAAGCTACTACCTCGAAACAAGCTCAATCAATCAAGAAGAATGCCTTTTCCTCGACTTTTCGACTTCGAATGGCCCAAATATAGCAAAAACTAATCACATACTATAAATATTACTATAATAAACTAATCTAATTAATGAAATCCATACATAAACAAGAATTACGAAAATCACCCCAAAAGGTCGACCCGGGTCCACATCTCGGAATCGGGTAAAAGTCATAAAATATGAACACACATTCAACAACGAGTCCGCCCATACCAAAATTACTCAAATCTGATACCAAAATCTCAATCAAAACCCAATTATTAGGTTGAAGAACTTCTTCCACTTTTTCCCAAATTTCTCAACTCAAATCTTAAATTAGAAGGTGAAATTAATGATATATTAGTGGGATATAACCAAAAATAAGTGAAAAATAATTACCCAATCGATGCCTCTGAAAAGCCCTCAAAATCTCGCCTAAAGCTTAGCTCTCTATCTCAAGTTATGATGAAAATGGCAAACCCTCGGTTTTGAAATGTTTATATCTGCCCAGGTAACACAAACAAATCAACTGACCAAAATTCCCTCTTACGCGAACGTGAGGTCCCAATCGCAAACGCGAAGCTTCCACTGCCCGACCCTTCTCGAACGCAGGACCCTTATCGCGAACACATAGGTTAAATGCTTGGTGACTCACCAAACCAGTTCCTCTGATGCGAACGTGAGGTCCCTATCGTGAACGCGTAGACCTAATACATTAGAACTTCGCGAATGCGGGACCTACATTGCAAATGCGAAGAACAAAACTCCACTTGCCTCCCATATACCTTACGCGAAAGTGAGACCCCTCTCGCGAGCGCGATGAAGGAAACCAACAATAGAAGCACCAGATATTCTGTAATTCCAACAAGTCCAATTCTAGTCCGTTAACCATCCGGAATCCACCCGAGGCCCCCGGGACCTCAACCAAACATACAAACGAGTCCTAAAATATCATACCAACTTAGTAGAGCCTTAAAATCACATCAAACAATGCTATAAACATGAATCGCACTCCAATCCAAACTTAATGAACTTTGAAACTTCAAACTTCTACAACCGATGCCGAAACCTATCAAATCACATCCGATTGACCTCAAATTCTGCACACGAGTCATATTTAACATTGCAGACCTACTCCAATTTCTGGAATCAGAATCCGACCCGATATAAAAAAGTCCATTCCCGGTCAAACTTTCTAAAAATTCGAGTTTCGCTATTTCAAGCCTAATTCAGCTATGGACCTCCAATTCACAATCCGGACACGGTCCTAAGTCTAAAATCACCCCACGGAGCTAACGGAATCGACAAAAATCCATTCCGAAGTTGTATTTACACAGTTCCAACTACGATAAAATTCCTAGAACTTAAGCTTCCATTTTATGGACTAAGTGTCCCATTTCACTCCAAAACAAAAAACAAATCCACCCGACAAGTCACGTAAGCATAAAATAATACCGGGAAAACAATAAATAGGGGATCAGGGTTAATACTCTCAAAACGACCGGCCAGGTCATTACAGTTGTTCAAGTCACGATTAAAGATGTTTCTCGAAAAGCTGAAATCCAAATGGAGTGGTCCCTTTGAAATTGTGGGTGTGACACCTTTTGGTGCATTGGACTTGAAGAAAAAAATGATGAGGTATTCCGAGTTAATGGTCATCGGGTGAAGCATTATTTGGGACAAGCTGATGATGGCCACGTGGTGGCAGTTATTCATTTGAAGTAATGGTAATCTGCGTCGTGCCTCGACGTTAAATCAGGCACTTCTTGGGAGGTAACCCATATTTTATTTTCTTTTTCTTTTCTTCTTTTGTAGATAGGTCTTATTTTTGCGCTAAATGGATTTAAAGTGTGTTGCAAGAATGAGTGTGCTTACAGGAACTGTGCTCAGAAAAATTGGCGAAGTGTGGAGAAAGTGCGGACCACACATGAAATGTGTGAACTGCACAATTTTGAATGCTTCAACAGAAGGCAACTGTGGCCGCACAATTCTTGTGCAGACCGCACAACTTGGAAAGGGAAAATGCAAACTCTCTGAAGTTTGGTCTGTCAGAGAATTGGACATTCTGTGGCCGCACATCGAATTATGCGGTCCACAGAAAAGGTCTGCGGTCGCACCACAAAGCGGAGCACAGATCAACAAGGCTACTGATCCTTTAGGTAATAGAGTGTGGACCGCATAAGGAATTCTGCAGACGCACTCCTCCTTAGATTCCCCAAATCTGAGTCTAAGTATAAATAGCAGCCTTGGGCTACCGTACACAGTTTTTTCCTCTCTAAGCACTCTAAACTCTAACACTTTGAAATTATCTGCCACACTCCACCCACATCTGTGATCATTTAGTTGCACTTCTTCATATCTGGTATGTTTAATTTCTCATATAATTTTTAATTTTCTTAGTTTAATTTACAATTTTGTTTAGGTAATCTTAGGCCATTTGTCAATAGATTTCAATTTCAATATCCTGTGGGAGTTAATCTGTAATGGGTCAACTACTAATTTCTTTATGGGGACTGGGTAAATTCATTTGCATGCTTAATTTTTAATACCATATTGAATCTGTGCAAAAACTTGAAAACCCTAGAAGTCTGATCGTTTTGATTTTGAAATATGTGACCCACAAGAAATTGAGCGGTCCGTATAAGTTGTAATCTAGTCTATTTGGTTAATTAAATTCTGCAACCGTACTTGAAATTGTGCGGACCATAGAAATTCCATCTTGGCCACAGAAATGTGTGTGTGGCCGCCGATCAGGCCAATCTTTGTCATCAGAGAGTTGGCACTTTTGGAAAGTCTAATGTGCGGTCGCACTCAAAAATGTGCGGACCGCACTTCAATTTTGCGGTCGCACTTTCACATTGTGCGGACCACAGTTCTATCTCTATAGCCGCACTGGTTCTTTCAATACCTCCTCACTGCCTCGAACCCGTGGGTTATTCATATGGAAAATAAGACATGACGAGGAATTTAGCGTCCTACATTGAGCTCTATCGCACGATCTGGAGTATCAAAGAAGTGTGATAATTCCTAAATGTCCAAGTAGCCTCCTCATTATAGATGTGGTCAACAATACACCGATAAGAAGGACTCTACTAGACACAACTCTGATACATCGTAGGACACTTGAAAATCTTAGGCTTTGATACCAAGTTTGTCATGCCCCAAATGCGGAGAGCGCGACCGGCGCTCAGCCGATTGAACCCGGCCGAGCAAGCCTGTTAGATTTCCTTCTACCCAAACTCATCCATGAATAAAGAGGAGATGTACCCCATTAATTAAATACTGAAAAGATTTTATTAACAATTTTCGTTTTAATTTCCATTAGTAGCTTCATTCATAATTTCCAAAATATTACAAGTTTATAGAATTAATGAAAAACATGATTTCCAAATACCAACATTTCTAGTGAATTCCCAACATCAACCACAACCCACAACCTGTCTATGGAGCCTCTAAGTACAATAGAAGAGTAATATGGAAATACCGGCAACAAGGCCCCGGCTATACCTCAAAACACAGTACATGATAAACAAATACATGACCCCGAAATGAAGTGGGGCTCACCAAATCAGCTGAAAAGAGTATACTGCTATCACTGATCAATGATGCCTGCTGTAGAACCACCTGCATCCATTAAAGATGCAGCGCCCTCGGCAAAAGGGACGTTAGTACTGTCGAATAGCCTAGTATGTATAGCTAAAAATCCTCTTTCAAAATAGAATTCCCATATAAGAAAAGGCAACACATAGAAATAGCATGTCACAATCCACAATATCAAAATGTCCAGTTAAAACATAATAATTTTCAAAATACGAACTTCATATATAATTTTTGGTTGGGAGATCATTAGCACCGATATGCCACCGTCTGTGTTAGTATGGCATCCAATTACACCCGATTGGCTAGGTCATCTTCCCACGAACGATGTGGTTTGACGAGTAATGCGAAAGAAAGTTGTTACTAAGAGTCGTACCACCATGTGCGCAACATGGAGTCCGATCTCCACCCGATCAGCTAGGTCATCTTCCCACATATATCGTGTGGGTTGACTTTTCCAATCCATAATTATTACCAATTTCATCCCAATTAAGGGGAATAATATCACAATTTCATCCCAAATAAGGGGAATAATCACAATCCACCCCTACATCGGCACGTGTAGTTTTAGGTGTATGCCTTATGACACACCTTTCCTCGATTTTTCTAATGATGCTCTCAAAAATATTTTTGATTTGATTTGCACACAAAAGTAACATAAATATAATTGTACTCACCTCAACCTCTTACACATTGTATAAATCCTCATTACTATTTCCAGTCACTCACAACAACAATATTTCCTTGACTCATTTGGCCATTCACAAGATTCTTTATTCCTGGCACAATGGCCGTATTTCATATTCCACACTTTCACTTCTTTCAATTTCAAAGATCACCATCAAATATCAGCACATAGAATATTTCATAAATCATATACTTCAAATCCATTTGAAATGGGAATTTTAAACACAAATGGTTTCTTCCCAAAGAATGAGGCATACCAACCAGCAATAGAAACACACATCAAAATCATAAACAATCAATACATCATTTATTATTGCAATACTCTTCCCCAGAAATGAAAATATACAATTTCAACACCTGAGTATGTAAGAACTCGAATCACACTGGATATATTTATAAAGCAAGGCATTAGTTAAGACAGCCACACATGGACATGAATTGAGTACAAAAGCTTTTAAAAAATTCTATTTTCGAAATCATTTTTAAACAATTGAGTTGAGGTTCATTTCATATTCTTTATCGCATCCTATCAAATCATTTGCACTACTAGCCACAATCATAACTTAAATTCTTGGCACGTTGGCCACACTCTATATCCCCAATTCACTTATTTTACTTCCAACCATCTTTATAGATTATCAACAATAAGACATTTACAAATTAAGACTTTAGGTACACATATGAGCAATTAAGAGTCTTAGGAATATTGAGATTTTCTCACACAATTTGGCCCCATAACCTTCATTTGGAACACTACTCAAAGACATAGCATTTTAATACACATATCATACTTTGAACATCTATCTTTTGACATAAGGCTCATTCGGGATAATCAAATTTATTAGGAACAACTCAAAACATAGAATAAGGAACTTGAGATAAAAATACTTGGAACTTATGGGAACATCATGGAATTCAATTCCAAGGGAGAATATTTATCCAACATATCTCGCTTTGAGCTTTTCTTAAATTACTACAACGTTTCGGATATTCTAGTCATCCCAATCTATTTTGAGACATAACAAAAATGAACCATAATTAGGAAGATATTCACGGTCTCAGCTTATTTAAGCATTTCATCAAATACTATGTGTGCATTAGTTATAAGGTTCTTCCACAAGATTTCCTTCACTTCACAACCCAATCTTTACATATTTGAGCTCAACAATCTTCCCACAAACCTTATTGATACATTCATGTATAAATAATACTCTTAATCGATCATCTTCCACCCAAATTCGAAATTGAAAACTAGGGTATGAAATCTTACCTCTTAGATGAAGAACTTGCGTTGGACAAGATCTTGATGAACAAAGCACTTGAGCTTCTTCCTCTCTCTAGAACACTCTCACTTAACTCTAAAAATATTAGATTTTTAGAGTTAAAATCCCGAATGAATTTTAAATAGAGAAGGAGCGAATTGTTATGATATCAATGTAATGAAAACGATCTAGGGTTATGGGCTATCTAACAATCCTATTGTATTCCTCAATTGAATTGACCGACTAATTTATCTAGCTTATTGGTTGACAGGGTTAATATTGCTCATAAGAATCTGTCGAGNACTCTAAAAATATTAGATTTTTAGAGTTAAAATCCCGAATGAATTTTAAATAGAGAAGGAGCGAATTGTTATGATATCAATGTAATGAAAACGATCTAGG
>AWOL01S0022840.1:5172-47312 GCA_000715115.1 Nicotiana otophora
AACTTTTGGCATTTCAAGCCTAATTCCACTATGGACTTCCAAATAAAATTTCGATTATGCTCCTAAGTCCAAAATCACCATACAGAGCTGTTGGAATCATCAAAATTCTATTTCGGGGTTGTTTGCACATAATTTGACATCCAGTCACTATTTGAACTTAAACTTTTAATTGTTTATCAAAATTCCATATCTCGGGCTAGGGACCTCAGAATTTGATTCCGGGCGTACGTCTAAGTCCCAAATCACGATACGGACCTACCAAAACTTTCAAATACTGATCCGAGTCTATTTGCTCAAAATATTGACCAAAGTCAACTCAGTTGAGTTTTAAAGCTCTAATTCACATTTTAATTCATTTTTCAGCTGAAAACTTTCTGAAAAATTTTACGGACTGCGCACGCAAGTCGATGAATGATAAATAGTGATTTTCGAGGTCTTAGAATACAAAATTAATTATTAAATTTAAATGATATTTTGGGTCATCACATAACCCAACGGAGCTAACAGAATCGACGGAACTCCATTCCGGAGTCGTCTTCATACAGTTCCGACTGCGGTCAAAATCCTAAGACTAAAGCTTCCGTTTTAGGGACTAAGTGTCGCAAAATACTCTGAAACCAAAAATAAAACCTCCCGACAAGTCACATAAGCAGAAAAAAGTTACGGGGGAAATAATAAATAGGGAATCAAGGCTATTACTCTCAAAACGACCGGCCGGGTCGTTACAACTCTAAAGCCCACAACCCATTAGGCAAACACCTAGGTGGAAGCCACAGCCCTAGACCTTTTACACATTTGAAAAACAACAACAAAAACATTCTTCTCTAGTTTCATATTTTTCAATTGCAGTTCTTAGTATAATTTCTGAAGTAAAATCAAAACAAATTTTGTGGAAGTGAAACTTAGATAATTCACGGGATTAGATCAAATACATACCACTAATCCCATCTACGCTCCTTGTGGATTCGATCCCCACTCTTAGTTGGGTATTATTATTACAATCGACCGCTTCACAACCCCAATTTGAGGTGTGACTTGGGCGAGATTAGTGAGCCACGTTCCAGTTGCTGGGCAACGTTTCTCCGTTTGGTTCTTCAACTCGTATGATCATTTCCCAGTGATATCTGAAATCCGATAAGGGCCTTCCCATGTTGAGCCTAACTTGCCCGAGTTGAGTTCCTGTGTGTTTTGAGTTACCTTTTTCTAGACCAAGTCTCCTACTTTGAAATATCAGAGGTTGGATTTTAGATTATAATAACGCTTCATTCTTTACTTTTGGGATGCCATTGTGACATGCGCCAAGTCCCTACGTTCCTCGAGCAGCTCCAAGTTGATTAGCATTTCTTCGTTGTTCGATTCGTCGCTCGCCTTGAAATACCTTAAGGTTGGTTCCCCCACTTCCACCGGTATCAAAGCTTTTGCACCGTATACAAGGGAAAAATGGGCCTCTCCTGTGCTTGACTTGGCCGTTGTTCGGTAAGACCATAGAACCCTAGGTAATTCTTCGGGCCAGTTGACTTTTGCTGCTTCCAACCTTTTCTTGAGGTTTTGAATAATCACGTTGTTTATTGACTCCGCTTGACCATTTGCTCTTGGATGATAAGGTGAATAAGTAATTCTCTTTATCTTCAAGTCTTCAAGGAACTTTGTAACTTTTGCGCCGATAAACTGCGACCCATTGTCGCATGCAATCTCTTTTGGTATTCCAAACCTGCAAATTCTATTTTTCCACAAGAAGTCGACCACTTCGCGTTCTCCTATCTTCTGATAAGTACATGCTTCCACCTATTTAGAAAAATAGTCAGTCAAAATTAAAAAACAACCTTGCCTTTCCAGGAGCTGATGGCAGTGGTCCGACGATGTCCATCCCCCATTTTATGAATGGCCACGGGGACAAAACTGAATATAGGGGTTTTGCCGATTGATGTACTGATGGTGCGTAGTGTTGGCACTTATCACATTTTTGTACGAAGTCTTTGACATCTTGTTCCATACGGGTCCAGTAATATCCTGTCCGAACTAATTTCAGCACCAAAGAATATGCACCCGAGTGGTTGCCGCATATCCATTCATGGACTTTCCTCATGACATAGTTAGATTATGATGCTCCAAAGCACCTGGACAACGGGCCTTGAAAGGATTTTCTGTACAATTGGTCTTTCTTGAAGCTATAACGTGCAGCTTTAGCGCGCAACACTCTTGATACTTTGGGGTCTTCAGGCAACTTTCCATGCTCGAGATAATTGATTATTTCGTTTCTCCAGTCACAAAACAAACTAGTCGAATTCACCTCACAACAACCATCTATGTCCAAGGCTGAGTTCATCAGTTATACTACCGTCCCTGATTTTGATCGTTGGATTTCTGTTGATGAGCCCAAATTTGCCGATGCATCTACCTCTGCGTCATCTTCCCTCGGGATATGAGTTATTGACCACTCCCGGAATTGTGCAAATAGAGCCTGAACCTTTACCACATATTGTTACATACATTTCTCTTTGGTGTCAAAAATTCCGTAGACCTGATTTACCACTAACTGCAAATCACATTTGATTTCGATGACTTCGGAGTCAAGTCCCTGGGCCAATTCGAGCCCTGCAATCAAAGCTTCGTACTCTGCTTCATTGTTAGTTAAAGGAATCATTGTGATGGCTTGCCTTAAGGTTTCCCCCGAAGGCGTGATTAAAATTAATCCGAGCCCGGACCCTTTTACGTTTGAAGCTCTGTCCGTAAATAAGGTCCAAACTCTTGATGTCGATTCTGATACCATTATTGCCTCCTTAGCTACCAGAGGCAATAGTCCCGAACTGAAGTCGTCCACGAAGTCAGCCAAGACTTGCGACTCAATTGTAGCCCTTGATTTATATTCTATATCGAATTTGCTCATTTTGACGGCCTATTTGGCCAATCTACATGAGAGATCGAGTTTATGGAAGATATTCCTCAAAGGGAAAGTAGTTACCACAGCTATCGGGTGGCATTGGAAGTAGGGCCTCAGCTTCCGAGCGGCGACTACTAGAGCTAAGGCCAGCTTTTCCAGATATGGGTAGAGAGTTTCTACTCCCGTTATAATCTTGCTAACATAATAAATGGGAGATTACGTACCTTCGTCCTCTCGGACTAAAACTGCACTCACCGTAACTTCTGAAACTGCGAGGTAGAGTAGCAACGTTTCACCTTCCTTTGGTTTTGAGAGCAACAAAGGGCTTGACAAATATTTCTTCAACTCCCTCAAGGATTTCTAACACTCCGGTGTACACTTGAAATTGTTTTTCTTTTTGAGTAGTGCGAAGAAGCGATGTAATTTTTTCAATGAACGGGAAATGAACCTGCTCAAAGCTGCCAATCTCCCCGTGAGCCTTTGGACTTCTTTTATGTTAGACAATTGATCCTGGATGTCCTCTATAGGATTGATTTTGTTGGGATTTACCTCAATTCCCCTTTGTGATACTAGGAATCCTAGGAACTTACCCGAACTGACCCCGAACACACACTTTTCGGGGTTAAGTTTCATATTATGCTACCTCAGGATGTCGAATATTTCTTGCAAATGCTTTCCTGATCCCTGATATTCTGGGATTTTACTGGGTTGTTGTTGTTGTCATCGTTGTTGCTTTAAGTGGTCACCTGCATTCAAAGACTTAGCGAGCATATCGACTATGTATACTTCCAAAGTCTTTCCTATTTGTTTTTCAAACATCTTATTCACGAGCCGTTGATAAGTGGCTCCAACGTTTTTTAGCCCGAAGGGCATCACATTGTAACAATATATACCAAAACTCATTATAAACAAAGTCTTTTCCTGATCTTTTGGGTTCATATTGATTTGATTGTACCTAGAATAAGCATCGAGGAAACTCATTAACTCGTGCCCGACCATAGCATCAATCATCTGATTGATTTTTGGTAATGAGAATGAGTCTTTCGGGCATGCCTTATTAAGATCCTTATAATCTACACACATGAAAAACATATTATTTTTCTTAGGTACTACTACTACATTGGCTAGCCAGTTTGGATATCTTACCTCTAGGATCCAACCAATCTTAAGTAAATGAGTTACCTCTTCTTTGACGAATTTATTCCTTGCTTTAGTAATAGGGTGCTTCTTTTGCCTTACCATAGGTATGTTGGGATCCAAGCTTAACTTGTGTACGACTATCTCCGTTGGGATGCCTGTCATATCTTTGTGCGACCATGCAAAAGAATTGGCATTAATTTTAAGGAATTCAATAAAAGCAGACCTGTGCTCCGGGTGCAGTCCTGTTCCCTAATGGAATTTCCTTTCTAGGAATTCTTCGAATAATGCAACCTGCTTTAGTTCTTTTGTCGTGGACTTCATCATGTCCGTCTCTTCCGGTACTTGAAAATACCTTGGTACTTGATATTGTTCCGACTCTTCTGTCCCCGGATTATCTTCCTCTAGCTCCGGGGCAGGTGCTGGTTCTGGTAGTTGCTATGCCGCATGTTACTTTCCTTTGCTACTAGAAACTGAAATTGCATTCATCTCCCTTGCTGTCAGTTGATCAACCCTTATTAGTTTGATTCCCTCGGGTGTCGTAAACTTTAACAGTTGGTGAAATGTTGAAGGCACAACTTTCATCTCGTGCAACCATGGTCTTCCTAAGATGATATTATATCCAATACCTCCATCTACCACTTCGAAAAGAGTTGTATTCATTACTCCTTGAGCGTTGGTGAGTAGCAAAATTTCTCCCCGAGTTGTCACACTTGCGAGGTTGAATCCAGCGAGGAGTTTCGTTGCCGGGATAATGCTTTCGGCGAGTTTAGATTGCTCTAGTACTCTCCATTGTATGATATTAGTGGAACTTCCTGGATCCACTGAAACACGTTTAATTTTAAAATCCAACACATTTAAAGAAATTACCAGTGCATCATTTTGCGGCATCAGTAATCCGTCTGCATCTTTATCCGTGAATGTAATATCGTCTTCCCGGAGCCTTTTACTATGAGTTATCGATATTTTTGTCTTCTTTGCTGCCAAAAAGGTAACCCCGTTAATTTCATTCCCTCTGAAGATCATGTTGATCGTTTGGCGTGGAGGTTCTTCTCCTGATTTTGAGGTTTCAGCGTCGCCTTTGCTCGGACCATAATTGTTTTTAGCTCGGTCGCTCAAAAATTCTCTAAGGTGACCATTATTTAACAGTGATGCCACTTCTTTCGGAGGTGTCGGCAGTCCCCAGTCCGGTGGTCGTTAGTGCCATGGTATTCACACCATAAATTGGGTTTCCTCTGGATGGGATCATGCCTCTTTGATATTCCTCATGACCGACACCAACTCTACTACACTGATATTGAAGTTATACTCTGATAACTTTGGGTAAGAAGAATCTCGCGACCCCCAAATTTCTTTTTCCTGCAGCGATCTGTTGTTCTGGCCACGATATGTCATTCTATGAACGGTAACTTGTCTGTTGTCTGAAAACTCCTGTCGCGGCCTTCTGTCCGCTTGTAGGGAAAAAACTGGCCCCTCGAAGTCCGTCTATCTGTGTCAATATCATCTTTTATTTTTTCTCTATTCTTCTCCCGTCCTTTGGTCGACGATGGGAAGCCAACATGATCATCTTCGATCCTTATTTTAAACTCGTATCGGTTATGTACATCCACCCAAGTCGTCACTTGGAACTCGAACAAACTTTCCTTCAACTTTTGGGAAGCATTCAAATTTCTCAGATTAAAACCTTTGGTGAATGCTTCAGCTGCCCATTCATTCGGGACCGCCGGTAGTAACGTCCTTCCTTCTGGAACCAGATGACATACTCTCGTAATAACTCGGACTCCCTACGTGATCCTGAATATGTTGGCCTTTCGGGCCTGCACCTTTCTGGTACTGGTATGAGCATTGATGAAAGAATCCACAAGCACTTCAAAGGAATCTATGGAATGCTTCGGCAATAGTGAATACCACGTTAAAGATCCCCTCGTGAGAGTCTCACCAAATTTCTTCAGCAACACAGACTCAATTTCATGAGGAGCCAAATCATTTCCTTTCACTGCTGTTATATAAGTGGTAATGTGCTCCTGCGGATCTAAAGTTCCATCATACTTCGGCACTTCGGGCATTTTGAACTGCTTCGGGATTAGTTCCGGGGCAGCACTCGGTTTGTACGGTAACTGAATATACTTCTTCGAGTTCGGGCCCTTCAATACTGGTGGTGCGCTCGGGATTTGATCCATGCAGGCATTTACTTCCTTCATAAACTGCAAAAGTTCCTCCTTGAGCGGATCGTTATCATTGTTGAGGCCGAAGCTACTCCCCCCAGCCCCATCGGAGCCAACTTCGCCCCTGGGAGTGTTGTTGTCGACTCTTCGTGTCGTTTGGTTTGCGGGAACCTCGGGAGGAATTGGATATCGCCTGTTCGTATTATTTGAAGCACCAGATAGCGCCTGCTTTAGTTCCGTCATAACCTAATTCTGCCGTGTAAGATAGCCTAGAATGATTGCTTGTTGCTCTTGCAGGACCCTCACTGCACCCGCTACATGCTCCTCATTAGCATCATCAGGAGTTCTCTCCTGAACCTGTCGAGGGTATCACCCATCATGCATCGGTGTGGCGTCGTTCTCCTCATTGCGAGTTTCACTGATTGTATCCTCGAAATGAGGTTGCTCCCCTTGAATTCTAGGGTTGCGTGTGCCGTTAATAGTGTTATCTGCCATTTCTTTTGTGATTTTTGCTAAGATAAAAATAATCAAACTTGTTAGTAAAAATATCAAGGGTCAATTTAATTGCACGGCTGTCTAGGCCCCACGATGGGAGCCAAATTGTTTACCCGAAAAATGATACAATTGAATTTGTTTGTGGTTTCTAGACAAGTGAATTAATTTGATCCAAAAAGTAATGAAATAACTGATGAAATATGAAATACTTAGCCTTAGAATGTAGATGAAACAACATAGCTAATGAGTCCCGGAACAAGGTTTCCAAGCACAACAATGATAAGATCAAAAGAGAGAGAATCAAATTGTATTAAAATGTTATATAGAATGTAACATAAGTTGGCCAGAAAATTCGTGTCCTTACAATGATAACTGAGCTCTCTATTTATAGCTATGCCTAGGGATGGGTCAAGATGACATCTTTTCAGTGTTTTGAGTACGCGATCATGTCTGTAGCGTGTTTTACGATTGAAATTCTTATATGGTTTGTGGCTAGGAGGTTTCAGATGGTTAACGGATCTAAAGTTGGACTTAAACAGCTGATGTAAAAGCTGCTGCAATTTTTATTCTGCTGGAAAATCGAAAGCCAAGGACCGACCGAAGGCCGAGGATCGATCGAAGGCCGAGGATCGACCGAAGGCCGAGGACCGGTTGAAGTCCGAGGACCAACCAAAGGCCGAGTACCGATCGAAGGCCGAGGACCGACCGAAGGCCGAGGACCGACCGAAGGCCGAGGACCGACCGAAGGCCGAGGGTCCGGATAGAACTGTAAGTTATAAAGCAGGGGACTTCATCCCATTTTCCATTTTTGTCAAATTGGAGCTTGGGGAGAGGCGATTCTTGGGTGATTTTCAGAGAAAACATCGAGGTAAGCATTCTTAACTCAATTATGGTTAGATTACCCGAATCCATCATTCATTTTCACCATTTAATTAGTGTTTTGAGATTGAAATTTGGGAAAATTTTAGAAATCTCATAGAAACGAATTTTTGAGATTTTGGCGTCGATTCAGAGTCGGATTTGAGTGAAACTGGTATGGTTGGACTCGTAATTGAATGGGTTGTCAGATTTTGTGAGTTTCATCGGATTCCGAGACATGGGTCCCATGACGATTTTTGAGCTAAAGTTCGGAGTTTTATGGAAAATTAGCATTTTCTTATGGGATTAATTTCAATAAATATTATTGACTGAATCGAATTATTTGTGGCTAGATTTGAGGCATTTGGAAGCCAATTCACGAGGCAAAGGCTTAGCGGAATACGAATTTTACGATTTGAGGTAAGTAACATTTATAAATGTGGTCCTGAGGGTATGAAATCTCGGATTTTGTATCATGTGATTGTTTTGGAGGTGACACACATGCTAGGTGACAGGCGTGTGGGCGTTCACCGAGGAGATTGTGACTTGGACCGTCCCGTGAAAAAATCTATAAAGTTGAATAATTTGTTGTTAGCTATATGCTCTCTATGTGTTGAAAACATTTGACTGTAAATCATGTTAGAAATCATGCTTAGGCTATGTGATAGTACTGTTGGGACCCATCGAGGTCGCGTACTTGTTGAATTATTTGCTAATTGCTGTATTGTACTCAGTCATGATTTTACTTGCGTATCATACCTCAGTCTTTCTTGATATTTGTTGATACACTATGTTATCTTTGTTTGGGCTGATATTTGTGATTTCCAAGAGCCCGAGAGACTAGACAGGTCGAGGACTGAGTAAGGCCGAGGGCCTGCCGGTGAGGTAAGGATACTATGGCACGTGAGTTGTCCGTGCAGGATATTATAACACGTGAGTTGTCCGTACACCATGTGAGTTGTCCGTACACCACGTGAGTTGTCCGTGTGGATTATGGCGCTTGGGCTGTAGGAGCCCCTTCGGAGTTTGTACACCCAAGTGAGCGCGGGTACCCATTAAGTGTAAGTGCTGAGGGTTGAGAGCCGAGTGGTTGAGTTGTTGTGACGATTTGAGTAACTGTTGCCCTGAGAGGCTGCACTTGCTTCCATTTGTTGTTGCACTTAGTTGCTATCTGTCATGGTTGTGAAATTCTCTGAAAGATTTTATATCCGTATTACATGAACTTGAACTGTATAAAACTGATTTGACTTAAACTTATGGAATTGAAAGCAAGTCTACTCTCTGCTAGAATTACTGAAAATGAACTATAACTGTGTAGCTCGTCACTATCTTTAGTTCCTTATTTATTATTGTTACTTGCTGAGTTGGATGTACTCATACTACATCCTGCACTTCGTGTGGAGATCTAGGTGTTTCCGGACATAGTGGGTGCTAATTCTCTCGCACAATTGATTTTTCGGAGATTCAGAGGTAGCTGCCGTGTTTTGCAGACCTTGTGTCTCCTTCTCTATCTCCTTGTTTACTGTATTTGGTCTTAGACTATTATAGACCGTATTTTCCAGACTTGTATTCATACTAGATGCTCATGTACTCAGTGACACCAGGTTTTAGGAGAGTTTATATATATGTTTGTGAATTTTCTTCTGTTGAATTTAATCATTATATTTTTAAACTTAAAAGATATGGGAATTTATTGAGATTGTCGGCTTGCCTAGTATTGAGATAGGTGCCATCACGACATGTGAGATTTTAGGTCGTGACAAGTTGGTATCAGAGCCTAGGTTACATAGGTCTCACAAGTCATGAGCAGGTTTCATAGAGTCTGGAGGATCGGTACGGAGACGTCTGTACTTATCTTAAAGAGGCTGCACAACCCTTAGGAAAATTTCACTTTCTTGTATTCTGTCGTGCGAATTTGTTTATTACGGAAACTAAATTTTTGTTATTCTATTCTCTCACAGATGGTGAGGACATGTTAGGGCCGCGAGAGGCCGGGGCTGTGGTAGAGGCCGGGGCCGAGGTAGAGGTCGAGGTGTAGCTCGTACCACAGTTGGACCAGCACCTGTAGTACCACCAATTGCTCCATCTTAGGAGCAAATTCTAGATATAGCTGAGCCGACAGGACCAGCTCAGGCACCAGCTACGCCCATCAAGATTCCAGTCCTTCAGGAGACTTTGGCCCAAATATTGACAGTTTGCACCGGTCTTGCTCAGGTGGTTTCGGCTCAGGCCGCACCTGCCACTCTCAGGACGGGGGAGGTACTCATACCCCTGTTAGCCGTACTCAAGACCAGATAGTACATGGACTTCATATACCGGGGGCACTACCAGCCCAGCCATTTGCAAGCTGCTCAGGCCCCGGTAGTTCCTTTTATGGCAGATGATGAGCAGAGGAGACTTGAGATATTTGAGAGGCTTCTACCTCCACCATTCAGCGGTGATGAGTTAGAGGATGCTCAGGGTTTTCTGGATAAGTGTCAATGGATTCTTCGGACAACGGGTATTCTGGAGACCAGTGGGGTCTCGTTCACTACTTTTCAGTTTTCTAGGGCTGCCTTCAGATGGTGGGAGGCTTACGAGTGGCATAGGCTGGTCGGCACAACACCCCTTACCTGGCATCAGTTCTCCGGTCTATTCCTGGAGAAGTTAGAGCCTCAGTGCCGCAGAGAGGAGCTACGTAGACAGTTCGAGCAACTTCATTAGGGTGATATCTCCGTGACACAGTATGACATGAGAATTTCAGAGTTGGCCCGTCATGCTATCTGGCTGATTCCCACAGATAGGGAGAGGATCGGGAGGTTCATAGATGGCCTCACTTTTCAACTGCGATTACTCATGACTAGAGAGAGAATGTCTGGTGCTACTTTCGACGAAGTTGTCGACATTTCTTGACAAATTGAGATTGTTCACAGCCAGGAGCGGGTTGAGAGAGAGGCTAAGAGGCCTCGTGGTTCAGGTGATTTTAACGGTGTTCCTTTAGGAGGTCAGTTTTACCGCGGTAGGGGTCGTTCTTATAGACACGCTCAGATGGGACGTCCAGCTCATCGTGGTGCATCAGCTAGCCACAGTTCTTATAGTTCTCACTCCAGCCCATCTTCATTCAGTGCACTACCAGCGCAGAGTTCTCGTCATGCCTCATCCACTCTGGATTCTACAGGTAATTCTTCGAGTTATCAGGAGCATCAGTTCCATCATAGAAGGGTTGTTTCGAGTGCGGAGAATGGGGTCATTTCAAGAGAGATTGTCCTAGGCTATTGAGTGGGGATCTACAACAGTGTTCTCGACCAACGGCACCAGCACCAGCATTACACCACCCACCCAGCCAGCTCGGGGTGGGGGTCAGGAAACTAGGGTCGCCCAATAGGGGGAGGCCGATCAGGTGGTGGTCAAGCCCGATTCTATGCTTTTCCTGCTAGGTCAGATGCTGCTGCTTCAGATACAATGATCACAAGTATTGTTTCAGTGTGCCACAAGGAAGCTTCTATATTATTTGACCCTTTTTCCACTTATTCATATGTATCATCGTATTTTGCTCATTATCTGGATATGCCTTGTGAGTCCTTAATTTTACATGTTTGTGTATCTACATCGGTGTGCGATATTATTATGGTCGACCGTGTGTATCAGTTCTGTGTGGTAACTATTAGGGAACTGGAGACTAGAGTTGATCTATTATTACTCGGTATGGTTGATTTTGATGTAATCCTGGGTATGGATTATCTGTCTCCATGTCATGCTAGTCTGGACTGTCACGGAAAACTATGACGTTGACGATGCCGGGGTTGCCAAAGGTTGAATGGAGAGGTTCTCTAGATTTTTTTCCAGCAGGTTAGTTTCTTATTTGAAGGCCCAACGTATGGTTGGAAAGGGATGTTTGTCATATTTGGCCTTTGTGAGAGATGTTGATGTTAATACTCCTATAATTGATTCAGTACCGGTCGTGTGAGACTTTTCGGATGTACTTCCTGTAGAGCTGCCGGGTATGCCACCTGACAGGGATATTGATTTCGGTATTGACTTGGTGTAGGGCACTCAGCCCATTTCTATTCCTTCGTATCATATGGCACCAGCTGAGTTAAAAGGATTGAAAGAACAACTTCAAGAACTCCTTGAGAAGGGGTTTATTAGGCCTAATGTGTCACCTTGGGGTGCACCAGTTCTGTTTGTGAAAAAGAAAGATGGTACTATGCAGATATGTATCGATTATAGGCAGTTGAACAAAGTTAAAATCGAGAATAAATATCCCTTGCCACGTATTGATGACTTATTTGACCAACTTCAGGGAGAGAGGGTGTTCTCCAAAATTGATTTGAGATCTGGGTATCACCAGTTGAAAATTCGGGATTCAGATATTCTAAAGATGGCATTCAAAACTTGTTATGGCCACTATGAATTTCTTGTGATGTCTTTTAGGCTAACCAATGCCCCAACAACATTTATGCACTTGATGAATAGTGTATTCCATCCATATCTTGATTCATTTGTCGTAGTATTTATTGATGATATCCTGGTGTACTCAAGGTGGATCCGAAGAAAATAGAGGCAGTTCAGAGGCAGTGAAGGAATTAAGGTGGATCTGAAGAAAATAGAGGCAGTTCAGAGTTGGCCCAGGCCATCTTCAGTTACTGAGATTCAGAGTTTTCTTGTCTTGGACGGTTATTATCGTCGCTTCGTGGAAGGTTTCTTGTCTATTGCATCGCCTATGACTAAATTGAACCAGAAAGGTGCTCCGTTCTGGTGGTTGGATGAATGTGAAGAGAGATTTCAGAAGCTCAAAACAGCTTTGACTATAACTCCAGTATTGGTGTTGCCTATAAGTTCAGAGTCTTATACTGTGTATTATGACGTGTCGCATATTGGTCTCAGCGCAGTGCTGATGTAATACGGTAGGGTGATTTCCTATGCATCTAGACAGTTAAAGGTACATGAGAAGAATTATCCAGTCCACGACCTTGAGTTAGGCATTTCACCCTCAGACGGACGGACAGTCCGAGCGCACTATTTAGATATTGGAGGATATGCTACGTGCTTGTGTCATTGATTTTGGGGCTTCTTGGGATCAATTTCTGCCACTCGCGGAGTTTGCTTATAATAATAACTATCAGTCAAGCATTCAGATGGCTCCGTTTGAGGCTTTGTATGGGAGGCGGTGCCGGTCCCCGGTGGGTTGGTTTGATCCGGGTGAGGCTAGGCTATTGGGTACTAACTTGGTTCAGGATGCTTTAGAGAAGGTCAAAGTGATTCAGGAATGGCTTCGCACGGCGCAGTCTAGACAAAAGAGTTATGCCGACAGGAAGGTTTGTGATGTGGTTTACATGGTTGGGGAGAAGGTTCTGCTCAAGATTTCACCCATGAAGAGTGTGTTGAGGTTCGGGAAGAAGGGCAAGTTGAGCCCTTGGTATATTGGGCCTTTTGAGATACTTAAGAAGGTTGGAGAGCTGGCTTATGAACTTGCTTTGCCACCTAGTCTATCAGGTGTTCATCCAGTGTTCCATGTATCCATGCTCCAAAAGTATGTCGGGGATCCGTCTCATATTCTGTATTTCAGTACAATATAACTGGACGGTAATTTGACTTATGATGTGGACCCAGTAGCTATTTTAGACCGGCAGGTTTGAAAGCTGAGGTCAAAGAACATAACATCAGTGAAGGTACAGTTGAGAGGCAAGCCAGTCGGAGAAGCTACTTGGGAGATTGAGAAGGAGATGCAGAGAAAATATCCACACCTATTTGAGACTCCAAGTATAATTCTAATCCCGTTTGAGGACAAATGTTTGTTTAAGAGGGGGAGAATGTAACGACCCGGCCGGTCGTTTTGAGTATTATAACTCCGTTCCCCCATTTACTGCTCAATTTATGCTTTACAGTCATTTTATGACTTATCAGATTAGTTGGTTCGGGTTCAGAAGGAATTTGGAGTGAAACGAGACACTTAGTCTCGTAATTGAAAATTTAAGTTAGAAAAGTTGACCGGATATGGACTTATGTGTAAAGGACCTCAGATTTGAATTTTGATAATTCCAATAGCCTCGTATAGTGATTTTGGACTTAGAAGCGTGTCCAGAAAATTATTTGGAGGTCCATAGTAGAATTAGGCTTGAAATAGCGAAAGTCAAATTTATGGGAAGTTTGACCAGGGGGTCGAATTTTTGATATCGGGGTCGGAATCCAGTTCTGAAACTTTTCATAGCCTCGTTATGTCAATTATGACTTGTGTGCAAAATTTGAGGTCAATCGGAATTGATTTGATAGGTTTCGGCATCGAATATAGAAGTGGAAAATTCTTAAGTTTCTTAAGCTTGAATTGGGGTATGATTCATTGTTTTAGCATTGTTTGATATGATTTGAGATTTCGACTAAGTCCGTATGATGTTATAGGACTTGTTGGTATGATTTGACAGGTCCCGAGGGGCTTGGGTGTATTTATTTTTGGATCATTGGTTGAGAGACTAGTAAGGTTAAGAAATTTGGGAGGTTGACCATGGTCAATATCGGGTCAAGATGACCTCTTTTCAGTGTTTTGAGTGCGCTATCAGGTCCGTAGTGTGTTTTATGATTGAAATTCATATATGTTTTGTGTCCGGGAGATTTCAGATGGTTAACAGATCAAAAGTTGGACTTAAACAGCTGTTGTAAAAGCTGCTGCAAATTTTATTCTGCTGGAAAATCGAAGGCCGAGGATCGATCGAAGGCTGAGGAACAATCGAAGGCCGAGGAACAACCGAAGGCCGAGGACCGATCGAAGGCCGAAGATCGACTGAAGGCCGAGGACCGATCGAAGGCCGAGGACCGATTGAAGGCCGAGGACCGATTGAAGGCCGAGGACCGATCGAAGGCCGAGGACCAACCGAAGGCCGAGGACCGATGGAAGGCCGAGGACCGATGGAAGGCCGAGGACCGACCGAAGGCCGAGGGCCTAGACAGAACTGTAAGTTATAAAGCAGGGGACTTCGTCCCACTTTCTATTTTTGTCAATTTAGAGCTTGGGGTGAGGCGATATTTGGGAGATTTTCAGAGAAAACATCAGGGTAAGCGTTCTTAACTCAATTATGGTTAGATTACCCGAATCCATCATTTGTTTTCCCATTTAATAAGTGTTTTGAGATTAAAATTTGGGAAAATTTTAGAAATCTCATAGAAACAAATTTTTGAGATTTTGGTGTTGATTCGGAGTCGGATTTGAGTGAAACTGGTATGGTTGGACTCGTAATTGAATAGGTTATCGGAGTTTGTAAGTATTGCCAGATTTCGAGACATGGGCCCCACAACGATTTTTGAGCTAAAATTCTGATTTTTATGTGAAATTAGCATTTTCTTATGGAATTAATTCCAATAAATTTTATTGACTAAATCAAATTATTTGTGGCTAGATTCGAGGCGTTTGGAGGCTAATTCACAAGGCAAAGGCTTAGCAGAATAAGAATTTCACGGTTTGAGGTAAGTAACAGTTATAAAGCTGGTCCTGAGGGTATAAAACCCCAGATTTTGTATCATGTGATTGTTTTGGAGGTGACACACATGCTAGGTGACAGGCGTGTGGGCGTCCACCAAAGGGATTGTGACTTGGTCCGTCCCGTGAAAACAACTGTAAAGTTGAATAATTTGTTGTTAGCTATATGCTCTCTATGTGTTGAAGAAATTTGACCGTAAATCATGTTAGAAATCATGCTTAGGCTATGTGATAGTACTGTTGGGACCCACCGAGGTCGCGTACTTGTTGAATTATTTGCTAATTGCTGTATTGTACTCACTCATGATTTTACTTGCGTATCATACCTCAGTCTTTCTTGATATTTGTTGATACACTATATTATCTTTGTTTGGGCTGATAGTTGTGATTTCCGAGAGCCCGAGAGACTAGAGAGGTCGAGGACTGAGTAAGGCCTAGGGCCTGTCAGTGAGGTAAGGATACTATGGCACGTGAGTTGTCCGTGCACTACGTGAGTTATCCGTACAGATTATGGCGCATGGGCTGTAGGAGCCCCTCCAGAGTTTGTACACCCACAGTGAGCGCAAGTACCCATTGAGTGTGAGTTCTGAGGGCTGAGAGCCGAGTGGTTGAGTTGTTGTGACTATTTGAGTAACTGTTGCCCTGAGAGGCTGCACTTGCTTTCATTTGTTGTTGCACTTAGTTGCTATTTGTCATTGTTATGAAATTCTCTGAAAGAGTTTATATCAGTATTACATAAACTTGAACTGTATAAAGCCGATTTAACTTAAACTTATGGAATTGAAAGCATGTCTACTCTCTGCTAGAATTACTGAAAATGAACTATAACTGTGTAGCTCGTCACTATATCTAGTTCCTTATGTATTATTGTTACTTGCTGAGTTGGTTGTACTCATACTACACCCTTCACTTCGTGTGCAGATCCAGGTGTTTTTGGACATATCGGGTTCTAATTCTCTCGTACAGTTGATGTTTCGGAGATTTAGAGGTAGCTGCCATGTTTTGCAAACCTTGTCTCTCCTTCCCTATCTCCTTGTTTACTGTATTTGGTATTAGACTATTATAGACCGTATTTTACAGACTTGTATTCATACTAGATGCTCATGTACTCAGTGACACCAGGTTTTAGGAGTGTTTATATATGTGTTTGTGAATTTTCTTCCGTTGAATTTAATCATTATGTTTTTAAACTTAAAAGATATGGGAATTTATAGAGATTGTCGGCTTGCCTAGTATTAAGATAGGCGCCATCACGACCGGTGAGATTTTGGGTCGTGACAAGTTGGTATCAGAGCCTAGGTTACATAGGTATCACGAGTCATGAGCAGGTTTCGTAGAGTCTTACGGATCGGTAGAGAGGAGCTGCACAGACAGTTCAAGCAACTTCGTCAGGGTGATATGTCTATGACAAAGTATGAGATGAGATTTTTAGAGTTGGCCCATCATACTATCTGGCTGATTCCCACAGACAGGGAGAGGGTCATGAGCTTCATAGATGGCCTCACTTTTCAGTTGCGATTACTCATAATTAGAGAGAGAATGTCTGGTGCTACTTTCGACGAGGTTGTCAGCATTGCTCAACAGATTGAGATGGTTCGCAGCCAGGAGTGGGTTGAGAGAGAGGCTAAGAGGCCTCACGGTTCAGGTGATTTTAACGGTGTTCCTTTAGGAGGTCAGTTTTACCGCGGTAGGGGTCGTTCTTACAGACACGCTCAGATGGGTCGTCCAGCTCATCATGGTGCATTAGCTAGCCACAATTCTTACAGTGCTCACTCCAGCCAGTCTTCATTAAGTGCACTACCAGCGCAGAGTTCTCATCATGCCTTGTCCGCTCAGGCTTCTACAGGTAATTCTTCGGGTATCAGGAGCAGCAGTTCCGTCAGAGAAGGGTTGTTTCAAGTGCGGAGAATTGGGCCATTTCAAGAGAGATTGTCCTAGGCTATTGAGTGGGGCTCTACAGCAGAGTTCTCGACCAACGACACCAGCACCGGTAGTTATACCACCCGCCCAACCAGCTCGGGGTGGGGGTCAGGCAGCTAGGGTTCACCAAAGAGGGAGAGGCCGATCAGGTGGTGGTCAAGCCCGATTCTATGCTCTTCCTGCTAGGCCAGATGCTGTTTCTTCAGATGCAGTGATCACATGTATTGTTTCAGTGTGCCACATGGAAGCTTCTATATTATTAGGTATTTCCGGACATAACGATTGCTAATTCTCTTGCACAGTTGATTTTTCGGAGATTCAGAAGTAGCTGCCGTGTTTCGCAGACCTTGTCTCTCCTTCCCTATCTCCTTATTTACTATATTTGGTCTTAGACTATTATAGACCGTATTTTACAGACTTATATTCATACTAGATGCTCATATACTCAGTGACACCAGGTTTTGGGAGTGTTTATATATATGTTTGTGAATTTTCTTCCGCTGAATTTAATCATTATGTTTTTAAACTTAAAAGATATGGGAATTTATTGAGATTGTTGGCTTGCCTAGTATTGAGATAGGCGCCATCACGACAGGTGAGATATCTATCTACATATCTATCTATCTATCTATCTATCTATCTATCTATCTATCTATCTATCTATCTATCTATCTATCTATCTATCTATCTATCTATCTAAAGTACGAATAATTTATATTAAATATTGAACGACTAAAATATCCTCGAAACATTGGTCGACTTTTATAACCTTAAATATTTGTATAATTTAAGGATATAATTGTAAATAACCTAAAGCTGAAATTCTTTTCCAATTATAACTCACCTAACTATAAATCACATATTAAAAATTGAATTTTTAGATCAAATAGTAGCTATTCCCAAAGTGCAGCAAACAGAGAAGTGGGGAGATCTGTCGTTCTCCTTGTTTGAATAACCAACGCGACAAACTGCTATTCCAAGCTTTAAGGAATACAAAAAATACATTAATGAATAGAGAGTTTGATCATTTATCCAAATAGGGAGATCTACAATACTGATGTGGATTACTCCTCACCGCTCCTATGCATGGTTTAGAGGATAGTAGCTTACTTCTTCTTGGATAACAGATTCTTCATATAGTAGCCTTCTTCTTTTTGGACAATAATATGTTTCGTTCAATTATTCTTCTTCAATTTGTATGGGATTTAGATTTATTGTTTGAATCCATATAGAACAAGAATAAGCTAGTTATTTCTCTAAAAGAAGTCATATATTGTTCCACACTACTCATCATAATTCTTTTCGAGAGTATTGGACATAAATTGTGATATTGTTATAAAAAGAAGCAAAGTTCTCCAAAGATATTATTAGTTCTCCTTATCGCTCCCATTCTCCAAAATAGAGTAATCCTTTGGTTTAGGATCATGTATATGAATTAGACGTCATCGTACTTTATTTTAGGGTCATATATAGGTCGCTTCTATGTACTCTTTTACTGCTAATAGTTTTGTCCGGTTAAATTTTTATTCATCTAATTGTTGGACCATATATTATCTTAATGTAGGAACACATGTATTAAGCCACTTTTTACAATATCTAATAAGTTATCTTCTAGGATAATAAATTATTTTGCTATATTGAGTATCTTGATATTTTGTAGATAATACATAAATTATTCAATAAAATTAAATATTGTTTTACAACTGCTATATATTGTTAGCTTGTAGATATTATATAGATATCATCACAACAATGACAATAAGTAAAGCACAAGGGCAAACGATTTCAAGTGTTAGACTATCTGTCACAACATTATTTCTCACATGAATAACTACATGTTGCATTTTCAAGAGGAATATGTCACGACCCGAAATTCCTACATTTGGGACCGTGATGGCGCCCAACATTTCACTTGCTAGGAAAGCCAACATTATAATATAATTAGCCATTTTAATAAAATTTTAAATTTATTAATAATAAGGAAACAAATGCGGAAATAAAGTCTAAAATAAAGAGAATAATCCATAATAATCACGATATTTAAATACCATCCCAGAACTGGAGTCACAAGTGCACGAGCTTCTAGAATAATACAAATAAAGGTTTGAATAAAATTCAAGCTATTTGAAATATAATACACAGCTGAGATAAGATAGAAGGGGACTTCAGAACTGCGAACACTGTGCAGTTATACCTCAATTCTCTACTGGTAGCTGTATCCGGGCAAATCTATGGTACACCGCTGCGACCCCATCCGAAATCTGCACAAGAAGTGCAGAGTGTAGTATCAGTACAACCGACCCCATGTACTGGTAAGCGCCGAGCCTAACCTCGACGAAGTAGTGATGAGGCTATGACAAGACACGTACGTAATCAACCTATACAAGTATATACAAATACAAAGTAGCAATGATACAATAAATAACAATTTATAAATTGGGAGGGAACATGCGAAGGGGAATGATATAATAATTTCAGCAGGAGATGTATCACTTAGCAGTCAATTAATTCATCAACAATAAAATAAGCAAATGATAATATGAAAATGGTACGGCACCACCCTTCGTTCTTTTACTCTCATTTGGCACGGCATCACCCTTCGTGTTTTTACATTCTCTGAAAATGACACGGCATCACCCTTCATGCTTTTGCACTCACACATGGCACGACAACACCCTTCGTGCTTTTACACTCACAAATGGCATGACAACACCCTTCGTGCTTTTACACCCTTCATGCTTTTACACTCACAAATGGCACGGCAACACCCTTCGTGCTTTTACACTCTTCCTTACTACGAAAATAATAATATAAATTCGGAAGAGTATTTAAATGCGGGGATATACACTTATCAATCAATTCAATACCAAAATACTGACTTCACCTTCCAAAATATTCAACAATAATTAAATGAATAATAATTTCACGAATGATGATTAAATAATCAATAATAAACTTAAGCAGGAATATCTTAATTAAATAGACAAATTATTCACAATAAACAAATTTCACCTACATGCTTTGACTCAACCACAACGCATAAGTACTCGTCACCTTACATATATTTGTACCTGCACATTAAATCATGTAGCAAATAGACAAATAAGTTCTACTCCCTCAAGTCAAGGTTAACCACGACACTTACCTCGCTTTGCAACCAAATTCAAGAATCCAATAAACCTTTGCCTCGTGAATTAGCGTCCGGAATCCTCAAATCTAGTCATAAACAATACAATATATTTAATAACATGTATTGGAATTAATTCCATAAGAAAATACTAATTTTCCAACAAAATCCAAAATTTAGCTCAAAAATCGCCCGTGGGGCCCATGTCTCGAAATCTGACGAAACTCACAAAATCTAACAACTCATTCAATTACGAGTCCAACCATATTAGTTCCACTCAAATCCGACTTTGAATCAACATTCAAATCCCAAAATTTTGTTTTATGAAATTTCTACAATTTTCCCAAATTTTCGTCTCAAAATACTAATTGGATGATGAAAACAATGATATATTCATGTATGTTAACCAAATTTGAGTTAAATCACTTATCCCGATGAAGTTCTTGAAAAACCCACGGAAAATTGTCACAAACCGAGCTCCTAAAGTCCAAATGTGAAGTAATACCCAAACCCTCTGTTTATAATACACAATCTGACCCCTCATTGTGCTGACATCACAATTTTTGTGCGGTCCGCACATTCCAGGTTCTGCGGTCGCACTCCAAATTGTGCGGCCGCACTTCAACACTCTACACTACTAGGCTTCAGTAAAATGCCCATAACTTTCTCTACAGAGGTCCAAATGATACTTTCTTTACCTTTCTGGAAACTAGACACGAAGAACTACAACTTTTGGTTTTGAATCATCTCCGAATTCTTTGTGGATCAAAAGATATAATCTTCCGAAGTCAGACCATCGTACTTGCAGACCCCCTGATGTGCGGCCGCACACAAAATTGTGCGGTCCGCACTTGTCCTCTGCGGTCCGCACTTTTCCTCTGAAGTGCGTCCGCACTCAAAATTATGCGGTCCGCACCTTTCCAAAAGTTCTAGAACAACATTAGAGTGCCGAAATGCCCGGACATCGCTCAAAACTCACCCCAAAACTCACTGAGCCACTCGGGATCCCATTGAAATATACCAACAAGTTTCATAACATAACACGGACCTACTCGAGTCCTCAAATCACATCAAACAATATCAAAACGACGAATCGCACCTCAAATCAAAGTCTATGAACTTTGAACTTTTAAATTTTATATCTTGTGCCGAAACACATCAAATCAATCTACAATGATTTCAAATTTTGCACACAAGTCATAAATGACATAATAGACATATGAAAATTTTCAGAACTCGAATCCGACCCCGATATCAATAAAAGTCAATTTGTGGTCAAACTTTGAAATCTTTAAGCCTTTAGGCTTCTAGTTTTCGCCAACTAGCGATGATTCAAGCTAGGGACCTCCAAATTAAATTCCGGATGTACGCCCAAGTCCCAAATCACGATACGGACCTACCAGAACTGTCAAAATACTTATCCGAGTTCGTTTGCTCAAAATGTTGACCAAAGTCAACTTAATTGAGTTTTAAAGCTCTATTTCACATTTTAATCCATTTTTCACATAAAAACTTTCCGAAAAATTATACGGACTGTGCACGCAAGTCGAGGAATGATAAATAGTTCTTTTTGAGGTCTTAGAACATAGAATTAATTATCAAATTTAAAGATGGCCTTTTGGGTCATCACATTCTCCCCCTCTAAAACAAACGTTCGTCCTCGAATGAAAGTAGAAAAATACCTGAGTTGGTGAAAAGGTGTGGATATTTACTTCGCATGTACGACTCTGACTCCCAGGTCGATACTTCTACCGGTTGACCTCTCCATTGTACCCGAACTAAAGGATAACTCTTAGACCTCAACTGTCGTACCTGCCGGGCTAGAATAGCTAACGGTTCCTCTTCGTAAGTCAAATCCTTGTCCAATTGGACTGAGCTGAAATCTAACACATGGGATGGGTCATCATGATATTTCCGGAGCATAGATACATGGAATACCAGATGAACCGCTGCTAAACTAGGTGGAAATGCAAGCATGTAGGCTACTTTGCCCATCCTTTCAAGAATTTCGAAGGGGCCTATATACCTAGGGCTCAACTTGCCCCTCTTTCCAAATCTCATTACACCTTTCATAGGTGAAACCCGGAGCAATACTATTTCTCCTACCATGAATGCAATATCACGAACCTTACTATAGGCATAACTCCTTTTCCTAGACGGAGCTGTACGAAGTCGATCCTGAATAACTTTGACCTTATCCTAGGCATCCTGTACCAAATCGGTACCCAACAACCGAGCCTCTCCCGGTTCAAACCATCAAACTGGCAAACGATACCGTCTCCCATATAATGCTTCATGTGGAGCCATCTGAATGCTCGACTGGTAGATGTTATTATAGGCAAACTCTGCAAGTGGAAAGAACTGATCCCAAGAACCTCCAAAGTCTATAACACAAGCGCGAAACATATCTTCCAATATCTAAATAGTGCACTCTGACTGTCCGTCTGTCTGTGGATGAACTACTGTACTCTACTCAACCCGCATGCCTAACTCACACTGTACAACCCTCCAAAAGTGTGAGGTAAACTGTGTACCTCGATCTGAAATAATAGACAGGGCACACCGTGAAGGCGGACAATATCACGAATGTAAATTTCAGCTAACCGCTTAGAAGAATAGGTAACTGCCACTGGAATGAAATGTGCTGACTTGGTCAACCTATCCACAATGACCCAAACTGCGTCGAATTTTATCTGAGTCCGTGGAAGCCCAACAACAAAATCCATAGTGATACGCTCCCACTTCCACTCAGGAATTTCTAACTTTTGAAGCAAACCACTAGGTCTCTGATGCTCGTACTTAACTTGCTGACAATTCAAACACCGAGCTACATATGCAACTATATCCTTCTTCATTATCCTCCACCAATAATGTTGTCGCAAATCTTGATACATTTTGGCGGCACCTAGATAAATAGAATACCTAGAACTATGGGCCTCTTCCAGAATTAATTCACGAAGCCCATCCACATTAGGCACACAAATACGACCTTGCATTCGCAGAACTCCATCTTCCCTACAACAACCTATTTAGCATCACCATGCCTCACCGTGTCCTTAAGGACAAGTAAATGAGGATCATCATACTGGCGCTCTCTGCTGCGCTCATATAAAGAAGATCGAGCGACTTTGCAAGCTAGAACCCGACTGGGCTTTGTGTGATGACCCGATAGGTCATCTTATATTTTAGAACCTAATTATGCATTTTGAGGTCTCAAAAACCTCATCTTAGCCTTCCTAAAATTACGTGCACAGTCCGAGTGTTCTTCCGGAATGCTTATATGTTAAAAGCTGATAAATAGAGAATTGTTGCCTTAAAAATTAATTTAAGTTGACTTCGGTCAACATTTTTAGCAAATGGACCCAGACCTATATTTTGACGGTCCCGATGGATCTGTAATAAAATATGGAACTTGGGCGTATGCTCGGAATTGAAATCCGAGGTCCCTAACTCGAGATATGAATTTTTGTTAAAAATTGAAAGACTGAAAATCTAGTGGTTTTAAGAATTTGGTTTATGTTTGGCCTTGTGGATAATGGGTCCGTATTTTGGTTCTGGATCCCGATATAGGTTCATTATAATATATAAGATTTGTCTGTGAAATTTGGTGAGAAACGGAGTTGGTTTGACGTGATTCGAACGTCCGGTTGTGAAAATAGAAGTTTTAAAGCTTTCTTGCAAATTTCATTCGATTTGGTATTCAATTCAAAGTTTTAGGTGTTATATTGGCAATTTGATAGCGCGAGCAAGTTCGTATGATGTTTTAGGACTTGTGTGCATGTTTGGTTTGAAGCCCCGAGGGCTCGGGTGAGTTTCGGATAGGCTACGGGGTGTTTGGACTTAGAAAATCTGGTATTTTTGCTGCAACAGCTATTCTGGTGTGTTCGCGTTCACAAAGATACTCTCGCGAATGCGAAGGGTAAGCTGGTCAGGGTGAGTTTTTCCTCTTCGAGCACACGAAGGCCTGATCGCGAACGCGGAGTGATTGAGGCTTTACCCTTTGCGAACGCGACCGGCTCATTGCGTACGCGTAGCATTTGGGACATGGGGGAGGGGTCAGACTTTCCTTCTACGCGAACGCGAGCACGGGCTCGCGATCATGAAGGCCATGGGTGCATAGCCTTTGCGAACGCGGTGAGAGTTTCGCGATCGCTTAAGCCTAGCAGTGTAGCTCTTCGCGAACGCGACAGTGTCCTCGTGAACACGATGAACACTGTCGCCCAGTTCATAAAATAGTCCCAAAACGGGACTTAAGCGATTCTTTCACATTTGCAAAAGTTAGACGGCCTAGAGGCGATTTTCGAAAGACATTTTCTTCTCCGAAGTGTTGGTAAGTGAATCTAAACCACATTCTTTCAATTTCCCATTACATTTTATGAAATTGCAACCTAAAATATAAGGCTTTCACGGTGGAGTTGGAGATTTTTGGGTAGAAACTAGGGATTTCAAAATTTGGGGATTTAGACCTCAAATTGAGGTCGGATTCCAAAACCAATTATATATCCAAGATCGGGGGTGAATGGAAAAATGAATTTTGGCCCGAACCTCGGGTTTTGACCAAGTGAGCCCGGGGTCAGGTTTTGACTTTTTGGGGGAAAGTTTGGGAAATCTAAATTTATGCAACGTAATCGATTCCCTTAGCAATATTTGATATTACTGAGTCATTTTGGAATAGATACAAGTGGTTTGGAGGTAGATTCTAGAGGAAAAGCTGTGATTGAGTGGCCTTCAGAGCGAGGTAAGTATCGTGGTTAACCTTGGCTTGAGGGATTAGGCATTATTCGCTTATTTCCTACATGTTTGTATGTTGAGTACAACATATATGTAAGGTGACGAGTACCTATGTGTTGCTGTCGAGTCATAACATGTGAGTGAGTCTTATTATTGTAATCGTGGTATTCCTTGATCATATTGTTTATGATTAGACTAGCTATTCGCTATGTTGAACGACTCTTATTATGTTTTACGAAAATTGGTATTGATTGAGTATTGGCTCAAAGTTGAGGTTAGTAACGTGGAATTGAATGTTTAAGTAAGACTTGTTCTTGATATTTCTATCTCCCTGTTGTTATTGTTCATTGTCTTGGTGAGGGAGAGTGTTAAAGCACGAAGGGTGATGCCGTGCAATGTTTTGTGAGTGAGTGGTAATGCACGAAGGGTGATGCCATGCCGTTTCTATTGTTTCTTATAGTGAGGTTGAGAGTTAATGCACAGAGGGTGATGCCGTGCCATTTCTATTATTTCTTATGGTGAGGTTGAGAGTAAAAGCACGAAGGTGATGCCTTGCACTTTCATTTACTGTGTTTACTTATTTCTTTCTGTTAAAGATATATCGATTGATCATGTTCTCATTCCTGTTGTGATTCTTTGCCATGTAATACCCTCAGCATGTCCCCTTCCCAATATTACTTGCCTTGCTTCTTTAATTGTTGTTATGTTTTTTTTTATATATATATATATATATATATATATATATATATATATAGTTTATTTGTAGGTGTCTTGTCCTAGCCTCGTCACTACTTCGCCGAGGTTAGACTCGACGCTTACCAGTACATGGGGTCGGTTGTACTGTCACTGCACTCTGTACTCTCTGTGCAGATTTTGGTACCGGACCGAGTTGACCCTGAGTCTAGCTGCTGGCTTGTTCGTTTGGAGACCCAAGGTAGTCCTGTTAGCGTCCACAGGCCCTGGCGTCCCCTTCTATGCATTTCCTTTACTGCTTCATTTGTATCGAAAATAGTTGTATTTCCTTGAGACATTTACTTATAGTGAAATCTTAGAAGTTCATGAATTGTGACTCCAGATCTAGGTGGTAGTAATAATTGCAGTTTTTATATTATTCCGCACTCACTATATTTCATCTTAGCTAATTTGCTGTTATTTACTGAATGGAATATGGATTGGTTTAATGATTCTCTAACGTTGGCTTGCCTAGCAAGTGAAATGTTAGGCGCCATCACGGTCCCGACGGTGGGAATTCTGGGCTATGACAAGTTGGTATCAGAGCAATAGGTTGACTAGGTCTCACGATTCACGAGCGAGCTTAGTAGAGTCTGGAGGATCGGTACGGAGACGTGCATGCTTATCTTCTAGAGTCTATGAAGTTTAGGAACAAATTTCACTTTTATTCTTCTCTGTCGTGCGATTTTGTTTTCTCAATACTAATTGAACTCTTCTACTCTTATTCTCTCGCACATGGCGAGAACATGTATCGCTTCCTCAGCTGAGCAACAGTCGGAACCTATAGTGGCAGCTCCTACGAGGGGCAGAGATCGAGGCCGAGGCCGAGCCAGAGGCCGAGGCAGGGGCAGGGGCAGGGCTCAGCCCAGAGCTCGAGCAACAGTATCAGTAGTGGAGCCTTAGGTAGAGTTTGGTGAGGAGGTTCCAGCCCAGACTGTTCCTGCCGGACCAGCTCAGGTTCCGGAGGGGTTCATTTCCAGCCTAGTACTTCAGGACGCTTTGGTCCGTTTGGTGGGCCTTATGGATAGTGTGGCCCAGACTAGCGCATTTCCCATGGCGCCAGCCGTCTCTCAGGCTGGAGGAGGAGCCCAGACTCCCACTACTCCCGCTCCGGAGCAGATAGCTCCCCAGTATCAGGCTCCAACAACTCAGCCAGTCAGAGTAGTTTAGCTGGTTGTTGCGGTACAGGCCGAAGATGGGTTAGCTATGTCTTCTAAGGCTTTATGGATATTGGACAAGTTCTCCAAGCTCTGTCCAGTTCACTTCAGTAGTGCTTCTTCAGAGGATCCCCAGGAGTATCTCGACAGCTGTCACGAGGTTCTATGGAACATGGGTATAGTGGAGACCAATGGGGTCGATTTTTCTGCATTTCAGATGAATGGTTCCACCAAGAAATGGTGGAGAGATTATTTGTTGACCAGACCAGCTGGGTCGCCTACTCTTACTTGGGACCAGTTTTCTCAGCTCTTCCTAGAGAAGTTTCTCCCTATCACATTGAGAGAGGAGCATCATCATCAGTTCGAGTGTCTCCAGTAGGGCAGTATGACTGTTACTCAGTATGATACCCGTTTTGTGGATTTGGCCCGTCATGTTCTTATTCTACTTCCTACCGAGAGAGAGAGAGAGAGAGACGGTGAGGAGGTTTATTGATGGACTTGCTCAACCTATCAGATTGCAGATGGCTAAGGAGACTGGGAGTGAGATTTCTTTTTAGGCGGCTGCCAATATTGCCAGGCGAGTCGAGATGGTTTTAGCTCAAGGGAGTGGTCAGGGGTCTGACAAGAAGCCTCGTCACTCCGGTGGATTCAGTGGAGCCTCATCTGGAGGCCAGGGTACTTATGGCAGAGGCCATCCTCCCAGGCCGTTTCATTCAGCACTCCAGGCATCCCTCGGTGCCTCATGTGGTCGTGGCCCTCAGATGCATTATTCCGACCAGCTAGCCTACAGTGCACCACCAGCCCCTATTAGTGCACCTCCGCTCCAGAGTTTTCAGGGTAGTTACTCAGGTCGACAGGGTCAGTTTCACGGCTAGCAGTCAGAACTGCCGAGGTCTTGTTATACTTATGGTGATCTGAGGCACATTGCTAGATTTTGCCCTCGGACATCGGGTAACTCACAGCATCAGGGTTCTCGTGCCATGGTTCCGGCACCAGTTTCTGCACCATCTGCTCATCCAGCCAGAGGCAGGGGTCAGGCAACTAGATGTAGGGTCTAGACTGTTAGAGGTGGAGGTCAGGCTATTAGAGGTGGAGACCAGCCGGCTAGAGGTTGTCCCAGGGACGTAGTTCAGGGTGGTGGGGCCCAGCCCCAGTGTTATGCTTTTCCAAATAGGCCTAAGGCAGAGTCATCTGACGCCATTGTTACATGTACTGTTTCAGTTTGTAGTAGGGATGCTTTAGTTCTATTTGATTTGGGATCTACTTACTCCTATGTGTCATCCTACTTTGCTTCCTATTTGGTTGTGCCTCGTGATTCTTTGATTGCTCCTGTGTATGTGTCCAAACTAGTGGGAGATGATATTATTGTAGATCGTGTTTATCATTCATGCGTGGTCACCATTGGGAGCCTTGAGACTTGTGTAGATCTTCTACTTCTCGACATGGTTGATTTTGATGTCATTTGGGGTATGGATTGGCTGTCACCTTATCATGCTATATTAGATTGTCACACCAAGACGGTGACCTTAGCCTTGCCGGGGTTGCCTCGATTAGAGTGGAGAGGGACTCTTGGCCATTCTACCAGCATGGTTATCTCTTATGTGAAGGCTCGGCATATGGTCGAGAAGGGGTGTCTAGCTTATTTGGCTTATGTCCACAATTCTAGTGCGGAGGTTCCTTCCATGGATTCAATGCCGGTTGTTCGTGAGTTTCCAGAGGTGTTTCCCGCAGATCTACCGGGGATGCCACCAACAGGGATATTGATTTCTGCATTGATTTGGCTCCGGGCAATCAGCCCATTTCCATTCCGCCATACCGCATGGCCCTGCTAGAGTTGAAAGAATTAAAGGAACAGTTGCAAGATCTGCTTGATAAGGGCTTCATTAGACCTAGTGTTTCGTCCTGGGGTGTACCTGTGTTGTTTGTGAATAAGAAAGATGGATCAATGAGAATGTGTATAGATTATCAACAGTTAAACAAGGTCACCATTAAGAACAAATATCCATTGCCAAGGATTGATGATTTATTTGATCAGCTTCAGGGTACCAAGGTGTTTTCGAAGATTGATTTGCGATTTGGCTACCATCAGTTGAGGATTAGGGCATCCGATGTCCCTAAGATAGCTTTTCAGACTCGGTATGGGCATTATGAGTTTCTAGTGACATCATTTGAGGTGAAAAATGCCCCAACAACATTCATGGATTTGATGAACCGGGTGTTCAAGTCGTACTTGGATTCCTTCGTGATTGTATTTATTGATGATATATTGATATACTCCCGTAACCGAGAGGAGCATGAGCAGGATCTTCGGATCATTCTTCAGACTCTGAGAGACAACCAATTATATGCTAAGTTCTCAAAATACGAGTTTTGGTTGAGTTCAGTTGCTTTCTTAGCTCATGTTATATCAGCAGAGGGAATTCAGGTGGATCCTAAGAAGATTGAGGCAGTTCAGAACTATAGACCTACATCACCTACAGAGATACGTAGTTTCTTGGGATTGGCGGGTTATTACCGTCGGTTTGTGGATGGGTTCTCATCTATAGAAGCCCCGTTGACCAGGTTAACCCATAAGGGTGCCCCGTTTAGATGGTCGGACGAGTGTGAGGCGAGCTTTCAGAAGTTCAAGACTACTTTGACTACGACACCGGTATTGGTGTTACCCTCAGTTTTAGGATCCTATATAGTATTTTATGACGTATCTCGTATTGGTCTGGGTACGGTATTGATGCAGGTTGGCAAGGTTATTGCATATGCTCTCGCGGCAGTTGAAGGTTCACGAGAAGAATTACCCTATCTATGACTTAGAGTTGGTAGCCATTGTTCATGCGCTGAAGATTTGAGGCACTATCTTTACGGTGTGCCATGTGAGGTATTCGCGGATCATCGGAGCTTGCAGTATTTGTTCAAGAAGAAGGATCTCAATTTGAGGCAGAGGAGGTGGTTGGAGATATTGGAAGACTATGATATCACCATATTGTATCATCCCAGGAAGGCCAATGTGGTGGCCGATACTTTGAGTAGAAAGTTATCTAGTATGGGTAGCCTTGCATACATTCCAATTGGTGAGATACCGCTTGTACTAGATGTTCAGGCATTGGCTAATCAGCTCGTGAGGTTGGATGTTTCTAAGCCCAGTCGTGTTCTAGCTTGTACCATCACTCGGTCTTCATTGTTTGAGCACATCAGGGAGCGGCTGTATGATGAAACTCATTTGTTTGTCCTTAGGGACATGGTGTGGCACGATGATGCCAAGCAGGTTACTGTTGGAGATGATGGAGTTTTGATTATGTAGGGTCGTATTTGTGTGCCTAATGCGGATGGACTTCGTGAGTTGATTCTTGAGGAGGCCCACAGTTCTCGGTATTCTATCCATCCAGACGCCGCCAAGATGCATCAGGACTTGAGGCAGCATTAGTGGTGGAGGAGACTGAATAAGGATATAGTTGCTTATGTAGCTCGATATCTAAATTGTCAGCTAGTAAAAAATGAGCATCATAGACCTGGTGGTTTTCTTCAAAAGATAGAGATTCCGGAGTGGAAGTGGGAGCGTATCACTATGGATTTCTTTGTTGGACTCCCACGGACTTAAAGAAAGTTCGATGCCATTTGGGTCATTATGGACAAGCTAACTAAGTCAGCGCACTTCATTCCTGTTGTAGTTTTATATTTTTCTGAGTGGTTGGCCGAGATTTATATCCGTGAGATCGTTTGTCTTCATGGTGTGCCCGTATCTATCATATTTGACCGAGGCACGCAGTTTACCTCGCACTTCTGTAGAGCAGTACAACATGAGTTAGGCACGCGGGTTGAGTTGAGCACAACATTTCATCCTCAGACAGACGGACAGTCCGAGCGCACTATTCAGGTCTTGGAGGATATGCTCCACACATGTGTTATAGACTTCGGAGGATCGTGGGATCAGTCTTTGCCCCTTTTAGTTTTTGCCTACAAAAATAGCTACCAGTCGATCATTTAGATGACTCCCTATGAGGCACTATATGGTAGACGGTGTCGATTGCCGGTCGGATGGTTTGAGCAGGGGAGGCTCGGTTATTGGTTATAGATTTTGTACAGTATGCCTTGGATAAGGTCAAAATTATTCAGGATAGACTTCGCACAGCTCAGTTCAGGCAGAAGAGTTATACTGACCGTAGAGTTCGTGATATTGCATTCATGGTCGAGGAGAGAGTGTTGCTTCGGGTATCACCCATGAAGGGTGTAATGAGGTTCAGAAAGAAGGGTAAGTTGAGCCCTAGGTATATTAGACCTTTTGAGATTCTGGAGAGAGTGGAAGAGGTGGCTTACAGGCTTACGTTGCCACTGGGGTTATCATCAGTTCATCCGGTGTTCCATGTATCCATGATTCGAAAGTATCACGACAATCCGTCCCATATCTTAGATTTCAGCTCTGTCCAGTTGGACAAGGATTTGACTTACGAGGAGGAGCCGATGGCCATTCTAGCCTGGCAGGTTCGCCAGTTGAGATCAAAGAGTTATCCTTCATATCGAGTGCAGTGGGGAGGTCAGCCCATCGAGAAAGCTATTTGGGAGTCCGAGTCGGACATGCGGAGTAGATATCCACATCTTTTCACCAGCCTAGGTACTTTTCTATGTCCATTCGAGGACGAACGATTGCTTTAGAGATGGAGAATATGATGATCCGATAGGTCATCTTAAATTTTAGAACCTAATTCTGCATTTCGAGGTCTCAAAAACCTCATCTTAGCCTTTCTCGAATTGTGTGCACAGTCCGAGTGTTCTTCCGGAAGGATTATATGTTAAAAGCTGATAAATAAAGAATTTTTGCCTTAAAAAATCAATTTAAGTTGAATTTGATCAATATATTTAGCAAACGGACCCAGATCCGAAACCGTGTTTTGACGGTCCCGATGGGTCCATAATGAATTATGGGACTTGGGCGTATGCCCGTAATCACAATCCGAGGTCCCTAGCTCGAGATATGAATATTTGTTGAAAATTGAAAGATTGAAAATCTAATGGTTTTAAGAATTTGGTTTATGTTTGGCCTTGTGGATATCAGGTCCGTATTTTGGTTCCAGAGCCTAGTACATGTTCATTATAATATTTAAGACTTGTCTGTGAAATTGAAACAGAGTTGGTTTGACGTGATTCAGACGTCCGGTTGTGAAAATAGAAGTTTTAAAGCTTTCTTGCAAATTTCATTCAATTTGGTATTCAATTCGTAGTTTTAGGTGTTATATTGGTGATTTGATCGCGCGAGCAAGTTTGTATGATGTTGTAGGACTTGTGTGCATGTTTGGTTTGAAGCCCCGAGGGCTCGGGTGAGTTTCGGATAGTCTACGGGGTGTTTGGACTTAGAAAATCTGGTATTTTTGCTGCAGCATCTGTTCTGGTGTGTTCTTCTTCGAGTTCGCAAAACTACTCTCGCGAACGCAAAGTGTAAGCTGGTCAGGGTGAGTTTTTCCTCTTCACGCACGCGAAGGCCTGGTCGCGAGCGCGGAGTGATGGGGACTTTACCCTTCGCTAATGCGACCGGCTCATTGCAAACGCGTAGCATTTGGGACATGGGGAGGGGTTAGACTTTCCTTCTATGCGAACATGGGCACGGGCTCGCGAACGCGAAGGCCGGGGGTATAGCCTTTGCGAATGCAGTGAGGGTTTCGCGACCGCGTAAGCCTAGCAGGGAAGCTCTTCGCGAACGCGACAGTGTCCTCACGAACGCGATGAACACTGTCGCCCAGTTCATAAAATAGTCCCAAAACGGGACTTAAGCCATTCTTTCACATTTTCAAAAGCTAGACGGCCTAGAGGCGATTTTCAAAAGACATTTTCTTCTCCGAAGTGTTGGTAAGTGATTCTAAACCACATTCTTTCAATTTCCCATTATATTTTATGAATATTCAACCTAAAATCTAAGGTTTTCATGGTGGAGTTGGGGATATTTGGGTAGAAACTAGGGATTTCGAAATTTGGGGATTTAGACCTCAAATTGAGGTCGGATTCCAAAACCAATTATATATCCGGGCTTGGGGGTGAATGGGTAAATGGATTTTGGTTCGAACTTCGGGTTTTGAACAAGAGGGCCCGGGGTCAGTTTTTGACTTTCTGGGGGAAAGTTTGGGAATCTAAATTTATGCAATGTAATTGATTCCTTTAGCAATATTTGATATTATTGAGTCGTTTTTGAATAAATACGAGTGGTTTGAAGGTGGATTCTAGAGGAAAAGTTGTGATTGAGTATTGAGTGGCCTTCAGAGCGAGGTTTGTGTCTTGGTTAACCTTGGCTTGAGGGATTAGGCATTATTCGCTTATTTGCTACGTGTTTGTATGTTGACTACAACATATAGGTGAGGTGACAAGTAACTATGCATTGCTGTCGAGTCATAACATGCGAGTGAGTCTTATTATTGTAATCATGGTATTCCTTGATCATATTGTTCATTATTAGACTAGATATTCGCTATGTTGAACAACTCTTATTATGTTTTACCGAAATTGGTATTGAATGAGTATTGGCTCAAAGTTGAGGTTAGTAACGTGGAATTGAATGTTGAAGTAAGACTTGTTCTTGATATTTCTATCTCCCTGTTGTTATTGTTCATTGTCTTGGTGAGGGAGAGTGTTAAAGCACGAAGGGTGATGCCGTGCAACGTTTGTGAGTGAGTGATAATGCATGAAGGGTGATTCCATGTCATTTCTATTGTTTCTTATGGTGAGGTTGAGAGTTAATGCACGGAGGGTAATGTCGTGTCGTTTCTATTATTTCTTATGGTGAGGTTGAGAGTAAAAGCATGAAGGATGATGCCGTGCACTTTCCTTTATTGTGTTTACTTGTTTCTTTCTGTTAAAGATATATCGATTGATCATGTTCTCATTCCTGTTGTGATTCCTTGCCATGTAATCCCCTCAACATGTCCCCTTCCCAATATTTCTTGCCTTGCCTCTTTAATTGTTGTTATGGTTGTATATATTGATATATTGTACAGGTTTATTTATAGGTGTCTTATCCTAGCCTTGTCACTACTTCACCGAGGTTAGACTCAACACTTACTAGTACATGGGGTCGGTTGTACTGATACTGCACTCTGTACTTTCTGTGCAGATTTTGGTACCAGACCGAGTTGACCCTGAGTCTAGATGCTGGCTTGATCCGTTTGGAGACCCAAGGTAGTCCTGCTGGCGTCCCCTTATATGCATTTCCTTTACTATTTCATTTGTATCGAAAACAATTGTATTTCCTTTAGACATTTACTTGTAGTGAAATCTTAGAAGTTCGTGCATTATGACTCCAGATCTGGGTGGTAGTAATTAATGCAGTTTCTATATTATTACGCACTCATTATATTTCATCTTAGCTAATTTGCTATTATTTATTGAATGGAATAAGGATTGGTTTAATGATTCTCTAATGTTGGCTTACCTAGCAAGTGAAATGTTAGGCGCCATCACGGTCCCGACAGTGGGAATTCCGGGTCGTGACACTTTGAAACATCTAACCTCACAAACTGATTTGCCAAAGTATGAACATTTGTAGCTAACGGTCTCTCACCAACCGGAATATATGAAAGACTGCCCATACTCACAACCTTTCTACTCAAAGCATCAACCACCACATTGGCCTTTCCGAGGTGATACAAAATAGTGATATCATAATCTTTCAACAACTCCAACCATCTTCTCTGCCTCGAATTGAGATCTTTTTGCCTGAACAGATACTGTAGACTACGATGATCAGTAAATACCTCACACGAGGCACCGTAAAGGTAATGTCTCCAAATCTTCAAAGCATGAACAATGGCTTCGTGAACTTTAAATTGACGTGATGCATATGCAATCACCCTGCTTTCTTGCATCAATACCGCACCAAGCCCAACATGAGATGCATCATAATACACTGTATAAGATCCTGAACTTGTGGGTAATACCAACACTGGCGATGTAGTCAAAGCGGTCTTGAACTTCTGAAAGCTCAACTTACACTCGTCTGCCCATCTAAATGGGGCACCCTTCTAGGTCAATCTGGTCTTAATAGTTGTTCATAATCAATTACAAAATTGTCAATTAACCTCATGTTAACAAAAATCTCGTTGCAAATCTTCACAATACTGATAACGAGATGCGAGGCATGGAGACCTCATAATTATTTACCCGAATTAACGAGTAACATTTAATGCCACTTGGGCGAGCACCTACCTCGTTGGTTAAAACTCAATAATTACAAACACGAATTTGGCAAATATGCACAGAGAATTTCATACAAGAATTTTCAAATAACCCTAACAGGCATGACTCCCTATTAGTACTATAGTACAAATTTAATTTCACAAGGGAGAGCTTAAACACAAGAATTTTTATCACAAGGATATCGTCCTTATATAACTTCCACCGCAACTCATAGCCCGGTTTAAACATATCAATTTATATTAAAATACGAGGATCTCGTCCTCAGTTCTGAATCACAAGTAATATGCACATCGTGCCAATCAAAATTTCTATTTTTTCCTTTTAAATAATTTCGGTTACACAAAATCACAATACATAATAAACCCCATACCGGTAGGGCATATAATTCATAATTTGTAATTAATTATCCAGAAATTACATCAAAACTTACCGAAATGAGTACCATAAAGCCACCTTTAGCCTCACAGATCTTATTAGTGACCAACACGTAATGATAGGCATAGTTATCTCCATAGAATCTCCCAACATTAGTAAACACATAAGTAGATTATAGAATTACGAAGCTCACTCATAAGTGGAGCACAATAGGATGACTCGTCTCGATACTCAAAATCGAATCAAGTTAAGAAAATTATTCCTTTACATTAAATCGAGGTCGTACCTATAATGACACCATCTGATGTAGCGACCTTCGCCATACCATAAAATAATTATATCAACGGCTGGGCCTCCACCTCTAGGACGCCTTCTACCCGCATGTCCTCCACCCCTAACTGGTCGTGTGGGTGGTGTGGTAACTACAATGGGCACGTAGCCTGAGTGCTTTGATGAAATATGTCTCTCCCAAGTCTGGGACAATTTTCTCATGATGTGCCTAGTATCACCGCATTCATAACAACCCCTTTGCGGGTTTGGCTTCTCATACTGAGAATGTGCCAGATAACTGGAATAACCATTGTAGGAAACTCATGTCAGTGGTGCATTAAAAGAATTTACTGGAGTACCTCGAGTAATCCGATGTACGAACTGGGATGGCCGACTGCCCGAGCCCCTGTCATAATGATTTATACTCGCAGAGTAGAATCCACTGAATCCTCAAGAACCTCGAGACGTCTTGGTCTCCTTAGTTTCCTTTTTCCTTACCCCGAACATGTTCTAATAGCTTGGTAATTTCTATCACTAGCGGAAATGAAGTATCAGCCTGTAGCTCCTAAGTCGTACAAAATTTTACGATCATAATTGAGTCCTTTAATGAGCCTATGGACTCGCTCTCTGGCTGTAGGAAGCAAAGTAAGAATATGGCGGGCTACTTATTGAACCTGATGGCATATTCTGACACCGTCATGGTGACCTTACGCAACCGTTCAAACCCTATACGCCATGTATTACGGAGAGTCCGGGAAACAAACTCTTTCAAAAGCATTTCTGAGAACTGAGCCAAGTGGGCGGTTTTGCATTGGCTGGTCTACCCTTTCTATAGGCTTTCCACGAACACCGATGGAGAGTTATCTCTCCCAAGGCCAATTTCTTCTTTGGGGTAACCCTTACCCCTATTTATACACAACGGTCACAAAAATAGAGCTCCATACAGACAAATCTTGGCATGAACCACATAGTCCAGAATCTCGTCAACCACTATACTTCCTCCGAAGCACCCCAAAATCCGCAACTATGACGTCCACGTTTAGTAGACCTTCTGTAAATTTAAAGTTGTTTCTCTAACTCCTTTGGTACTGATATAACACATGACCCCGAAATCCATCCATTGATAGTGGACTCCCCCACTCGTTGCGAAGTCATAGTTCACCACGTCCGATGATCCACAATATTAACCTTCACAGCTTGTATAAATCAACCATATGCCAAGGTCCGTTACGCCCCCCATATGATTTACTGGATGATCTCTCAATACGCCCACATCTTCAGTCGGAACCACACGTCGAGGCAATGTTTGAGCATCTCTGGCTCCCTCATAGTCCTTCTGCGGCATCACAAACCGTCGACACATAACTGATACCGAGGGCGCAATGTCATACGCGAGTGCATACAAAGGAATATGAGATATATGTTTCAAGCTAAATCAGTGCCGCACGATAAGGAATAAAAGAAGTGGAATAATTCCTAAACTTTGTAGCCTCTGGAAGATAAGTACAGACGTCTCTGTACCGATCCTTCAGACTCTACTATGCTTACTCGTGACTCGTGAGACCTATGTAACCTAGTGCTCTGATACCAACTGTCACCACTCAAAATTCCCATCTTCGAACCGTGATGGCACCTAACATTTAACTTGCTAGGCAAGTCAACGTTAGAATATTATTAGCTAGTTTAACAAAATTTTAAATTTATTAATAACAAGGAAACAAATGCGGAAATTCTGAAATAAAGAGAATAATCCATAATAATCGCGATGTCTAAATCCCTTCCTAGAACTGGAGTCACAAGTTCACGAGCTTCTAGAATAATACAAATAAAGGACTGAATAAAATTCAAGCTGTTTGAAATATAATACACAGTTGAGATAAGATAGAAGAGGACTTCAGCACTGCGAAAGCTGTGCAGTTATACCTCAAATCTCCACTGGTAGCTGTATCCGGGCAAATCTACAGTACACCACTGGGACCCACTCCAAAATCTGTACAAGAAGTGTAGAGTATAGTATCAGTACAACCGACCCCATGTACTGGTAAGTGCCGAGCCTAACCTCGACGAAGTAGTGACGAGGCTATGACAAGACACGTACGTAATCAACCTGTACAAGTATATACAAATACAAAGTCGCAATGATACAATAAATAACAATTTATAAATTGGGAGGGAACATGTGAAGGGGAATGATATAATAATTTCAGCAGGACATGTATCAGTTAGCAGTCAATTAATTCATCAACAATAAAATAAGCAAATGATAATATGAAAATGGCACGGCACCACCCTTCGTGCTTTTACTCTCATTTGGCACGGCATCACCCTTCGTGTTTTTACACTCTCTGAAAATGACACGGCATCACCCTTCATGCTTTTGCACTCACACATGGCACGACAACACCCTTCGTGCTTTTACACTCACAAATGGCATGACAACACCCTTCGTGCTTTTACACTCTTCCTTACCATGAAAATAATAATATAAATTCGGAAGAGTATTTAAATGTGGGGATATACACTTATCAATCAATTCAATACCAAAATACCGACTTCACCTTCCAAAATATTCAACAATAATTAAATGAATAATAATTTCATGAATAATGATCAAATAATCAATAATAAACTTAAGCAGGAATATCTTAATTAAATAGAAAAATTATTCACAATAAACAAATTCCACCCGCATGATTTGACTCAGCCACAACTCATAAGTACTCGTCACCTCACATATACGTTGTACCCGCATATTAAATCATGTAGCAAATAGACAAATAAGTCCTACTCCCTCAAGTCAAAGTTAACCACGACACTTACCTCGCTTTGCAACCAAATTCAAGAATCTAATAAACCTTTTCCTCGCGAATTAGTATCCAAAATCCTCAAATCTAGTCATAAACAATTCAATATATTCAATGAGATAAATTGGAATTAATGCCATAAGAAAATACTAATTTTCCAACAAAATCCGAAATTTAGCTCAAAAATCGCCAGTGGGGCCCACGTCTCGGAATTCGACGAAACTCACAAAATCCGATAACCCATTCAATTACGAGTCCAACCATACTAGTTCCACTCAAATCCGACTTCGAATCGACATTCAAATTCCAAAATTTCGTTTTATGAAATTTCTACAATTTCCTCCAAATTTCCATCTCAAAATACTAATTGGATGATGAAAACAATGATATATTCATGTATGTTAACCAAATCTGAATTAGAATCACTTACTGATATATTCATGTATGTTAACCGAGCTCCCAAAGTCCAAATATGAAATAATACCCAAACCCTCGGTTTTATAATACACAATCTGACCCCTTATTGTGCTGACCGCACATTCCAGGTTTTGCGGTCGCACTCCAAATTGTGCGACCATACTACACCACCCTGCACTACTAGGCTTTAGTAAAATGCCCATAACTTTCTCTACAGATGTCCAAATGATGATTTGTTTATCTTTCTGGAAACTAGACAAAAAGGGCTACAACTTTTAGTTTTTAATCATCTCTATATTTCTTGTGGATCAAAATCTATAAGTTTCCGAAGTCGGACCATCGAACCTGCAGAACCCCTGATGTGCGGCCGCACACAAAATTGTGCGGTCCGCACTTTTCCTCTGGAGTGCGACCGCACACAAAATTGTGCGATCCGCACTTGTCCTCTGAAGTGTGGCCACACTCAAAATTGTGCGGTCCGCACTTTTCCTTTGCGGTCTGCACCTTTCCAAAAGTTCCAGAACAACATTAGAGTGACGAAATGCCAGGACATTGCTCAAAACTCAGCCCAAAACTCACCGAGCCACTCGGGATCCCGTTGAAATATACCAACAAGTTCCATAACATAACACAGACCTACTCGAGGCCTCAAATCACATCAAACAACATCAAAACAACGAATCACACCTCAAATCAAAGTCTATGAACTTTGAACTTTCCAATTCTATATCTTGTGCCGAAACACATCAAGTAAATCCGGAATGACTTCAAATTTTGCATACAAGTCATAAATAACATAACAGACCTATGAAAATTTTCAGAAGTCGAATCCGACCCCGATGTCAATAAAAGTCAATTTGTGGTCAAACTTTGAAATCTTTAAGCCTTTAGGCTTCTAGTTTTTGCCAACTGGCGATGATTCAAGCTAGGGACCTCCAAATTAAATTTTGGGCATACGCCCAAGTCCCAAATCACGATACGGACCTACCGAAACTGTCAAAATACTGATCCGAGTTCGTTTGCTCAAAATGTTGACCAAAGTCAACTTAATTGAGTTTTAAAGCTCTATTTCACATTTTAATCCTTTTTCACCTAAAAACTTTCCGAAAAATTATACGGACTGCGCACGCAAGTCGAGAAATGATAACACATAATTAATTATCAAATTTAAAGATGACCTTTTGGGTCATCACGGAATATAATATCCACAACATAAGTTCTTATTATGGTAGAGCAACCAAATCATCAGAAGGAAACATACCCAAGGAACATCACCGATGAAGAAGTCTTAAGTAAGATATCATCAAATTTCATATCTATAAACTATTAGTACATAATAGTATTATCTAACTAACATGACTAAATTTATTATTTTGCAGGTTCAGATGATGATGTTCGGTCAGTTTGAATTCACGTATTATGCTAACGTAATAACATATTGCGTCATTTTAATAATTGTAGCGTTATATATGATTTTTGTAGAATTTATATTTCTCTAATTGATTAAATTTGGTATCCTTTCATATAAAGAATTGACTAAAACTTCAGGTGTTATTATTCACGTGCAACGCACGTTCATAGAAACTAGTATTATTATAAAAGCATGAATACAATATCGGTTTACAAAAATAACCTTATAATATTAAGCATAATAACTCATAATAAAAGGACATAACCGAAATTCTAGATATTAGACTTATAATCCTATTAATTGTAGGACATAATACTACACGTTAGGAATCCTACATGATTACCTTTAGGAATGCAATTAGTATAATTACTTTCGGGCTGTCTAATTCATATAAAATTGAACAAGTAAATATCTTTAATCATGTAATCCTATTACTAATTTAATTTGAAAAAGTATTATAATGTCCTACTATTACTTATTTAATTTGAGAATGTATTATAATGTCCAAATCCATCTAGAAAAAAGAGAGCCTATATTATTATAAAAGTATAAATACAATATTAATATACCAAAGTAGCCCTCAAATATTAAACAGAAGAACTCATAGGGAAATGACATAACTGCAATAACCTATTTTTTTGGACTACGATACCCTCTATGCTAATTTTAAATATTTTAAGATTTTAAAATTAATAAAATTTGGTCTAATAAATTCTTATTAAAAATATGTAGGAAGGTTTATAAAATTAATTTCATAAGAATGTCATGACCCAAAATCCATTATAGGTCGTGATGGCGCCTAGTTCCACCGTCAGGCAAGCCAACGATGATTAATCAACTTAGTTACTCATTGTATTACTTTTGAAATCATAATTTTCATTAATTAAACCGTATGAAATAAAATTTACAGGGTGAAAATGATAATAATTACGTGAAATACCATACTAAACATCCAGTAGGAACCCCCAAAATCCGGTGTCACAAGTGCACGAGCATTTACTAAGGAGTACAGTAATAATACAATATATGTCTATAATGTAAATAAGACAAGCTAAAATAAACGGTACGCTGAAGACTCTGTGGACTGCAATGCGTAGCCTGGGATACATCTCACATGAAGTCTCCTCAATAGTTGTGCCTAAGCGCCAAGATGATCATCAAATGGACCTGGTAGATCCTGCACATTTAGTGCAGAAGTGCAGCATGAGTACGTAAATCATTGCTTACCCAGTAAATATCTACCCTAACCCCAGAGAAGTAGTGATGAGGGGTCAACATCGACACTTAATAGAGGTTCAATAAAACAATATAGTAAAGCATATGCAGATACGAAGCACACAACGATAGCGGGATAAATCTGTAAGTTACAAAATCTTCCAAATATTTCGTTTAAAGTATGGTTTTTCTCAATCTTGTGTTCTGCCTTAACAGCTCAGAAAAATGTCAAGTACCAATATCAAATGAATAAGGAATACCATATAAAATGGCGGGCATCCGTGGAAAATAATCTCGTGAATACTCGGACAACCAGCGATATAACACACGACTATGTCGAGGTCGTTCGACCCAAACGAGAATAATATGTATACTGTCGAGGGTCGAGCGGAACAAACCATAAATGCATCTATTATACTTCCGAGGCATTCGCCCGCTCCACAAGAAAGGAAGAAAATTATCGAATTATGAGACACGTGCTTACTATACAGCTGTAATGACCCGACCGGTTGTTTTGAGCTTTTACGCTCCTTTCAACTATTTGAAGTCTTGAATAACTTCATACTAGGTATTATTACTTGTGTGAATTGTCGGTTTTGGTTTTAAGGTATTTCAGAGTTAGCTTGGAAGAATAAATTTCATGTTGGAAGCTTAAGTTGAAATAGTTGATCGGATGTTGACTTATGTGTAAACGACCCGGGAAAAGAGTTTTGATGATTCAAATAGTTTTGTATGGTGATTTTGGACTTAGGAGCGTGTCCAGAAAATTATTTGGAGGTCCGTAGTGGAATTAGGCTTGAAATGACGAAAGTTGAATTTTTGGAAA